>PVJH01031806.1:0-23359 GCA_004026705.1 Nesogale talazaci
AACTTGTCTGAAAGGACTGCGGCGTGAGGAAGGTTGAGAACCACTGGTCTCATCACTGCCCAGATTCAGTGGGCAGTGCTTCAGGGGACTGCGGCCGTGCCAGAGTGGGCTGCCCCACGGGCCGAGCCTTGCCCCTTTCGGGCAAGTGCAGACCTGTCTGTGCCTCCGGTGCGTGCATCTAACACAGGAATGCCAGCAGGAGACCTGACTGAGCAGGACGCTGGGTGTTGCTGGACTCCAGCCAGACTGCCTCTGCTTTGGCGACAAACTTGGAGAAAACCCCTCTGGTGTGTCACTAAGTTCCCTTGTTGGTTTCTGCTCTCCTTAAATTCAGATACCTGGCCTTTCCCCTCTACTGCCCTCTTCTCGCTCCCTGCTCACAAGCCCTGCCTTTCTGCCACTGCAGCTCCTCCACTGTGTTCCTGTCTGCCACCAGTGCCCTTGAACACGGTGCAAAGCCAGGACGAGACCCTCGCCTCACCCCTGCCCGCCTGCCTGGCCTGGAACACGCCCTGAGGCCTAATGGCATTTGCTGCTGGCACAGTGCTAGGAGGAAAGCCACCCCCTACATGCCCACCTAGGATGAGGAATTGACACTTCGATTACTGTCCACTAAGAATCAAGCAGGGGCCATCAGGCTTACCTAGTCTCCCTGTGATGGTCCAGGCGGTGTGAAATGGGGACTGTGGGTGTGCACTTGACTCATGACACTGCCCTCTCCTTAAGTGTGTTGTCAAAGACACTTGGCTCATCGTAGCTAAGATTCAGGAGGACCCCCACCCCCACCCCAAGGATCATCAGCCATAAAAGCACAACCACGTCCAAGTGTTTGTCCAGGTAGCTCATGGTTCCAATCATGGCCCAGTTGACACATTGCAAACCCAAGGATTTCACCTCTTCCCTCCACAGCGATAGCCCGTAGTCCCTTAGAAAAGCACCACGCTGAATGATGAGTATTCCTAAATGTTCTAAACAAGGTTCCTGAGTGGATTGAGCTGGGCACTCTCAGTAAGATGCTGACCTAACAGGTGAGCTCACTCACAGGTGCCTCGGAGAGTGGGTGCTGTGGAAGCTGGTGGCCCTTGAATCCGTCAGGCAGCCCCTTCTCTGGCCGTGAGTGTGCTTATCACACCCTCCAGCCGGCCTCGCCTTGTCCACTTCCAGGAGCTAAGCTGGATGGAGTGAGGTGTGAGAAAGGACTGGAGGAGCCGGCCTTTGTCCCCCAGGAGTGTGTCTAGGACCTGGGGGTAGTGGGGGGCCTTCAGTGGGAGAATCACTGGTGGGGGGGGTGAACCGAGGGTGGGTGGGGGCAGACCACCCAGTGCGAACAACCCTGAGCAAATCATGCTTCCCCTTCTGGGCTTCAGGTCCCTTCACCGGGCAGGGGTTTGCAAAGGTCGGGATCAGCAGGTATGCCACGCTCCACAAGGGCCAGCTCTTGCCACCAGGGCCTTGGAGACCGTGTGGAAGGATTCACAGTAGAGCTTCTGGGATCCTTCAGGAAGTACACGCACACTCCACCTACCCATGCCTGTGCCTCACCTACTCACACGCACCCTGCTCACGCCCCCATATGCTCTCACCTCCCTCATTGACACCACGTGTATACACATCTACCTAACACGTCGACTCGTACATATATCCTCTCACACACCTATGCAAATATGCACACACACGCATGCGCACTCACACACACGTTTGCCACATCCACACACGTGCAGTTCTGGAGCAGAAATGACCTGGAGGTGTCCCCTGTGCAGGGCATGCAGGCTGGCTGGCCCCCGTGAGAACGCTAGCTCTGCTCTCCGGTGCACCCCGGTGCCCCCTAACCCTGCCTCTGTGATCCCCAGGTATTAGCAGATGCTGTTTCTCGCCTGGTTCTGGACAAGTTTGGCGATCTGACTGAGAATTTCTCATCCCCTCACGCACGTAGAAAAGTTCTTGCTGGAATTGTCATGACAACAGGTAAAAAGATTGATCTTTTATTTAACCCTCAAAGTGTCTTAAAAAAAAAAATTTTTTTTTGGACCTGTGAAATGCTCCTAGCCTATAAATATCAGCTGTTACCGTTGATAACCGCTCTTTTCTTCTTCTGGGTCTCTGCTCTGTGCAAACAAGGAACTGTGCTTACCAGTGCATACAGCTTCCTGGCCCAAGTTCATTTCCCTTAGAGACAAAGGACAGGTGTCAGTAGTTGATTCCCAGTTGTAATTACCTGAATGGTCTCCGTCTGCTGAGACTGGATGGAAACGGATTTAGTGGTCAATGTCAATGAGGCGCAGGTAACAACTTCAGCAGACTAAGAGTAGGGGTGGGGCCGGGGCCAGGGCTGGTGATGGGAAGGACGGTTTAGTGAGGGCAGCAGAAACCTCAGTGGATTTGTCTACAAGTTCCCAGTAGGGAAGGGACCCTCCAAGACCCCTGGCCTTGTCGCATATCCCAGACAGGAGAGGAGCTTATTAGTAGCACCTGTCTGAGGCTCAGCCTGGGCCAGGATTCAGGGGTAGGGCAGTGGGGGGTTGGGGAGAGTCTGTGGCTCCGCTGCTGAGCCCCTCTTCCCAGCCTGCCCAGCCAGTGATGGGAGGGGGGAGGGCTTCTTAGAAACTCCAGAGGGAGGGAGCTGGGGACAGTGTCCATCTGTCTGTCTCTACCTCCATCTCAAGGAGAAAGCCCTAGAAGAGGCTCTGTTATTCTTTACCACTGAGGTAATTACCTCTAAGAGCCCATGGGAAGACAATGGTTCCGTAGTCTATCTCAGCCCTGGTGGTGCAGAGGTTCAGCGTCCAGCGCTGAGGCTGACAGTTCTGAGTCCCTCAATAGCACAGCAGGAGAAAGACCGGAGCGCGCGCTCCTGTAACGCCGAGAGCCACAAATGCCCTCTCCTCTCCCATGGGGTCTCTCGCTGAATTGGAATTGACTGCGCAGGCCCCTCCCCCTGTGGGGAGCATACATGCGAGGTTCATCGCCACGGTGGCGTCCTGGTGACATGGTGCGCTGCGATTCTCCTGATGAGCAGTTCAAAACCGCCAACAACTCTTTGGGAGAAAGACTGGGCCTCCTGCTGTCATGAACGGTTCTAACCTGAAGAACCCACAGGGGGTTGATCTGAGCAGGCCGACTGGGTGGCAGTAGATATGTTCGTCCCAAGCACTTTGTTGCAACGTTATGTCTAATTGGCCTGGGGAAGAGGTGCTGGGGTGGGAGTGGCAGGATGCAGTCTAGTGAGCCTTCACTTTTGAACTTCAATGTTTGATACTGTTACTCTCCACCCTGATCTGTCTGGTTGTCTTACTCGGGTCTATTACCCCATTAGAGGGGCCCTGGGGGCGTAGTGGTTGCACATGGGGCTGCCAGCCTCCAGGTCACCAGTTTAAAACCACCAGCCGCTCCGTGGGAGAGAGATGAGGCCGTCTGCTCCTGGGAAAGTTAATAGTCTCAGAAACTCACAGGGCCAGGCCCTCCCTGCCCTGTAGGTTCGCTGTGAATGGGCATCGCTGTCAGGGCAGGGAGTTTGGTTTGGTGCGCGCAGTAGAGAATGAGGGACGGAGACTTAACTCCCACCACAAGCCCACGATGTGAGCCACACACTCACCGAGCATGTGTGTAGCAAGAGCACAGGGAGTCTCGCTGAAAAAGAGATGCC
The DNA here is from genome assembly GCA_004026705.1 of Nesogale talazaci. Taxonomy (NCBI): domain Eukaryota; kingdom Metazoa; phylum Chordata; class Mammalia; order Afrosoricida; family Tenrecidae; genus Nesogale; species Nesogale talazaci. The sequence continues at coordinate 3,644 of PVJH01031806.1, forward strand.
GGCAGCTTGAACTGGGACTTGGCCCTCGAGGTCAGGCTTCCCATGAAAGGCGAGGCCACGAAGACCACAGTTCAGAGGTCTCGGGAGCACAGCTGTCTGGGCCGCGGGGGAGTCACTTCGCTTTTCTTTTTCAGGCACTGACGTTAAGGACGCCAAGGTGATCAGTGTCTCCACAGGGACCAAATGTATCAATGGCGAGTACATGAGTGACCGTGGCCTGGCGCTGAATGACTGCCATGCAGAAATCATCTCTCGGAGGTCCCTGCTGAGATTTCTCTACACCCAGCTTGAGCTTTGCTTAAAGTAAGGGGAGGAAGTCAAGGGGAGGAGGCCGTGTTCAGAGAATATTCTCATTCAACCAATGTGTTTTTGTCTGTTTTTTTTTTAATGCCACAAAACCTCTCCCTGCTCCCGGAACCATTGCAGGAGTCTCGGAACAGTCCCCTTAGCTGTGTCTCATGACACGTAGGCTGTCAGGCAGAGCGGGCAGAACACACACTGTGAAGTTGGCAAGGCACTAGAACCTCCTGAACTACCTCATGAGATGGTCCTTGTTAGCGCAGCCCCGGGCCTGTGCCCCCTCCCAGGGAGAACGTGAGGCTCTCTTCCCCATGGAGAGTGAGGTAGTCCAGGTAGTCTAGAGAAACAAAGTGGTAAACATGCACAGGTATATAAGGGAGAGATTTATATACAAGAGGAGTGGGACACTGAGAAAGCATCACAACCCAGTCTAGTCCACATCCATAAGTCAGATATTAGCCCAGATGTCTGATACCAATCTATAAAGTCTTCTTCAGACTCACAAAGCACGCGCAATGACACCAGGACAATCACGGGCCAGTGGATGCAGGGTCTTGTGTAGCCAGTGGTGGTAGAAGCATCTCAGTGCTGGCAGGGGCCTCTTAGTGACTTCTCAGCATCTCAGCACTGGCAGAATCACTACGTGGCTTTTCTGGCTCAAGAGGTCTGGTTCCCTCAGGTTAAGCCCATGTGACAGGAGAACCCTGTGTCTTATCAGTAGAGCATCTCCAAGGGACTGAGTCGTGAGTCTTTCCTCTTCAAGGGGAAACTATGGTCAGATTTCCCAGAATTCTCAGGAGAAAGCCATGCCCACAGAGAAGTCTCAGATTGGCAGGCAAGACTCCACCCCTACTCCCAGTTATGAAATTGACACCAGATAGTGACCGCCACAGAGAGTTACAGTCTGGGAAACTCCCAGGGACCATTCTACTTGGTCCTCTGGTCCCTGTGTGCCAACTGCCTTGATGGCAGTGAGCAAGTGCCTGTGCCCAGGCTGTGATTAAACAGCTCTGTCCATTTGATCTTTATCGTCCAGTAGTTTAAGTTCTGTCTGTCGAGAACGAGAAAGAAAGAGTGCCTGCATTTAAATGGAGAGATGTCTTTTGTTGAATGGGCACCGGGTTCCCCCAGACAGATAATATATTCAGAATGAACTTTCTTTTTTTTTGGGGGGGGGGCATCACTGCCCTCTGGTGGTCGTGGGAGCTACCCAGCGCTGCTCCTGAGAGCCTCCGCTGGATTTGAACCACCAAGCCCACGGGCCACAGTCCCGCACTCAACCACTTACGTCACCGGGGCTCAGCCCCAGAATGAACTTTCTTTTATCTTGTTGAAATCACTATAACCTAAGAAAGCCCCAGGGGCATGGTGAGTTACGGGTTGAACTGTCAGCCACCAGTGGCCAGTAGTTTGAAAGCACAGCCACTTCGAGGGAGAAGGCTGAGGCCGTCTGTTTCCATCGAGACCATCCCTGAGAAACCCACAGGGGCAGTTCCCCTCTTTCCGGTTCTCACGAGTTGGAATTGACCCGATGGCCGTGCGTTTGGCTCGCTTTTTAGCCAGTGCCCAGCTGACCTTGGGCAAGCATTTAAGTGATAAAGGATTAAATGTGGACCGTGTACAGCTTTCATGGTGATCTTTGCCACTTGTTTCGTTTCAGTAGCAAAGAGGATCAAAAAAGATCCATCTTTCAGAAATCAGAGCGAGGAGGGTTTAAACTGAAGGAGAACGTTCAGTTTCATCTGTACATCAGCACCTCTCCCTGTGGGGACGCCAGGATTTTCTCACCACACGAACCAATACTGGAAGGTAGGAGGCGAAGGAGGCTGGGTCCCCCAACCATCAGCAAGAGCTTTCCGAGAACATCCATGGTTGTGTAGGGGCAGTAAAGGAGCCAAGGTGATTCAGGGTCCGGCCTTTAGCATCTCAGCCTCGGGGGTGGATCTGATAGGGGTCTATATACAAGCACCCTTTTTTCCCAACTAATAATTAGACAAGAGTACTCACTGAAAATATGAATTCTGATGAATCAAACCACTAGAATGGAGCAAGGGCATTAGGTCAAGGTTTGATTAGTATTCAGAGTTGACTATAATGTTTATCTCAGTGTCAGAGCTGTGATGTGAGCCTTCATCTTTGAGAATTATAATTTGATCAATGTGTAATAGATGTACTTGCCTGACATTTCAGAGCATGGGGGATACTAGGGAAAAGCAAGGCGACTCCCGGTTAGTAAGTTTTGTCCCCTCTTTTCATACAAGATCAGCTTTTTTCATTGTTAGGTGCATCCACATCTTTCCCTTCACTTAAGATTGATCCCGAATAGACCCTGGGTTGCGTTATTTTCAGGATTCGTTGATTATAGAAACTGCACATACCCACTGGAAAGCTGCTACGTACTTTTAAAATAAGAAGAAGGAAAATTAAAACTACCCACATTCGTATGGCCCAGAGATAGCTATGACATTGCTTTAACATGCTTTCCGGAGACTTATGCCTGCATCCACCCTGCTGCATAGTGATTCTCCATGGGGCTGTGATCTGTGATCCACAGGGGAGAGACTGGGCTTTCCACTTCCAGAAGGAGTTAGTCTTGGAAGCCCACCAGGTGACTGTGGGTAACATCAACTTGATGGCAGTGAGCTTGAGTCAATGTGGAGGTTTTTTGAAAATGTCTGGAGGGATACCTAAGACTCCATCACCCAGAACCAGCAAATGCTTTCGTTTTGCTCCAGCTCATTTTCAATGATAGAAACAAACCATTTCAGCCAAGCGTAGGCACCCCTTCCTCCCTGACCCCTGAGGAGATCACTTTTGTGAATTTGTTGTGTTTGGCCTCCTCTTTGCCCAATAGTATATGCCTGTATTAAAAATGGTGGAGATCAATTGCACCATGAGGTAGATGATAGGCTGCTAGCCACAAGATCTGTGGTTCCGATGCACTGCCTTTCTCCCTGAGAAAGATGAGGCGACCTGTTCTCGTAAAGCTTTGCCATCTCAGAAACCTTATGGCGACCTATGTCCAGATTTATGAGTTACAGTGGGCTTTGGCTTGGGCCTGATAGACATAGAAGGAACCTCCGCAAAGCAGTGGTTAGGTGTCTGACCACTAATGGAAAGGCTGGCGGTTTGAACCACAGCCAGCTGTTCCATGAGAGAGATGAGGCAGCCTGCTTCCCTAAAGATCCCAGCCTTACAAACCCTGTCAGGGGTGCTCCTCTGTTTTATAAGTCTGTGTGTCAGAGTCTGCTCGACCATAGATTTATGTGTGTAGAGCTGTGTATTTCCAGAGGTTTGCTGCGAAAAGTCCTCTATCTTTCCATGCTGTTTTTTCTTGAACTTTTTTAAAGCCCCATCATATGTAGCAAATCCACAGTATATCTGCACAAGCAATTTTAAATTGCAGGATACCTTCAGGTATGCTTTTAATAAATTAAACAGGTGGTTCACTCACCTTCTCTTTGCCACATAGAACCAGCAGACAGACATCCAAATCGTAAAGCCAGGGGCCAGCTACGGACAAAAATCGAGTCTGGTGAGGGAACAATACCGGTGCGGTCTAATGGAAGCATCCAAACGTGGGACGGAGTGCTGCAGGGCGAGAGACTGCTCACCATGTCCTGCAGTGACAAGATTGCTCGGTAAGCGTCCCCCAGGACACTGTAGAGTCTTATAAAGGTGGGTCTTTTTCTGAGCTCCCTATGGTCTATAGTCAGTCAGCTGTAATTGCACACATCCCACAGCTCTTCACATGTTATCTCTCTGTTTATGAAACTTTATTCTCCCACCGATGTTTTAGAACCAACCTGTCAAGTGTTCCTAATGCCGCATGGGGGTTTTATTTGGAACTGCACTGAAATTATGGATTGAGGTGAGAAATAACTCCTCTCTGGCAATGTGACCTTGCCACTCCTTTACCCAGGGGTGATGTCAGGGATTCCTCCCCCAGGCAGCTCACCCGCCCTGCCTGGGTCTCACGGAGAGGTCGCAGAGGGTGAGATGTCCCGTGGAGAAGGAATCGAGAAGCAGGAAGCTCCAGGCATGAGGAAGGAACCCATCTGGAAAGTGGAAGAGAGGAGAGAAAAATCCATTTCAGGAATGAAAGAAGAGAAATCACTCCAGGTAGTTTGAGGGAGGAGAGGGAAATTTTGAATAAGTGTGTGCCTTCAAATTTAACAACTTGGATTAAGTGAACAGATGTTTTGAAATACACAAGCTGCTAGTTTTTGTGATTGAAGAAACGAAGGACTAGAACAGCCTCTAGATCTGCTAAAGACATTGAGTTTGTCATGGAAAAACTCTCAGAAAGAAAACCACATGCTGAGAGGACTTCACTAGAAAATTCATCCAAACACTTGAGAAGAAGCAGTACCTACTTTACACAAAAATTTCCAGACCACTGGAGCAGAAAAGAATCCTTACCACAATCATTCTGTGAATCAGCTACCCCCCAATAGAAATAGGAGACAGACACTCAGAGAATAAAACTATATCCCACTATCTATCCTAGACATAGATCCAGGTGTTCTAACAAACAGCTAGCAAAACAGGTCAAATCTCATGACCAAATAGGAATCATCCCAGGAATGCAAGGTTGGTTAAACAAAAGGTCAATAAATGTAATTCCTCACATTTACTAACTCAAAGGGACAGAGAAAAAGTATTTGTTAAGATTCAACCTGTTGGGCTGAGCCCCGGTGACGTAGTGGTCGTGTGCGGGACTGCGGCCCACTGGGATGGAGGTTCAATTCCAGCTCACAGGAGCAAAGACTGGGCCTCCCACCACCAGAGGGCAGTGATGCCTAAAAAAAATTAAAATTAAAAAAAAAAGATTCAACCTGTTTCTAATGAAGACTCTCAACATAGTAGGAATACAAGAGAACCACCATCTCATACATGGCACCTGCATGAAATCCACATCTCATCACATTGAACAGTGACAAAGCAAAGGCTTGCCCACCCCACCCCCCACCCAAGACATCAGGAGAAAGCAAGGATGTGTGCTTGCATCAATTCCACTGAACGCGGTGCTGGAGGTCCCAGCCTGTGCAGTGAGGTTCAAGAAAGCCAAAGATGCCCACGTTAGAAAGAAGGAAACAAGAAGGCCCTGGTTTGCATGTATGCTACCTGCACACATCAGGGAGAATGTGTGAAAAAGCTATTAGAAGCAGTGAGGGAGGGTGTGGTCCAGCAACAAAAATCAGCTGCATGTATATACTTGGAACAGTCAAAATCAAAATGTATAAAGTAACGCACTGAAAATGACAAGCCATTGCTGATTGAAATGAAAGAGGACGGAAATAAATGGAAAGTCATACCGTTTTCATTCAACAAGAAACTCAAGAGTGTCAAGGTGCCATTTTCCCGTAAGTTGACCTATCGATTCAACACAGTCCCCAATCAAATCCTAGCAGACTTTTTCTTTCTTCAAGAAGGTAAGCTGTTCTGAAATTCATTTGGGAATGCAGAGCACCTCGAATAGCCAAAATAGCTTCCCACAAGAATACCAAAGTTGAAAGACTCACTCTACCTGATTTTAAGACCTTATAAAGCCACAGGGATCAATTAAGAGACTAAGAGTAATTGTAGCATAAAGTCAGACAAACAGATCAAATTTACCAAGTAGAGAGACCAGGGAGACCCCCAAAATATATGCAACTGATTTTTAGCCCATGTGCAAAGGAAATTTAGTAGAGAAAGAACTGGTCTTTCAGCAAAGTGTGAGGCCATTAGATAGCCTTGTTCTGCACCATATATAAAAATTACAGTAACTCCCAATGGGTCATAGACCTTGTGGTAGCTACAGAATCACATGTCAACTTGAGGTTATGAAGAGCGAAGGGGTGGAGTCTAGCCTGTCAGTCAGGTCACAGCCTGATGACGCTTCCTTGTGGGCATGGCCTTCTCATGAGGATTCTAGGAACTTCCTCTCTTACACCCCGAAGGCGGGGCACGCTCTCCCTCTGCTCCACATTCCTGTTGATAAGCCACATGGAGCCACCCTGACGGCTGCCAGAGCCCTGGATCCACGAGACTTTTCACTCAGCAGCCTGTGGTATTCCTGCACTTGGTATCCCTGTGAGTGGCTGCATGATTCTGAAGAGGAATTTAGGGGCTGCTATTGGACTTATGGTGTAATACCAGACTTGATCTGGACTGGCCTGGGATATTTTCTTGATAGTTACTCTTTGATACAAAGCTCTGTCTTACACATACGTGAGTGTCTCTGGATTTGTTTCTCTAGTCAACGCAGGAAAACATAGACATAAGTGCATAAAAGTCATAGAAAAAAAGGAGGAAAGCAACAGGACCCCAGATTAACCAAAGTATTTTCAACACAACACCACAAGCACATCTCCAAGAAAGAAAAAAAAGAAAGAGGAGCTTATCCCAAGGGCTCAAGTAGAAAATATTTGGAAATGAAGATGACAACATGTGTACAAATATGCTTGATACAAATGACGTATTGAATGTTATAAGAGTTGTAAGAGCCCCAATAAAATCATTGGGGAAAAAAGAAAGGGAAAAAAAATGAAATCCACTTCAGAAAAGGGAAAACTTCTATTTGAAAGACACCTTTAGAAGAGTGAGAAGACACGCCAAAGGCTAGAGAAAGTTTTGTAAATTGTGCACCTAATGAAGGAATAGTATCTACAACCTAAGGAGTCCTGGTGGGTGAGGCTGTGAGCTATGGACTACAAGGTCGATGGTTCACGCCCACCAAGCAGCTGTCTGCCTCCGTGAAGATGTGCCATCTCAGAAGCCCTGCAGAGGGTCCCTGTGAGTCCATCTACTCAATGGCAGTGGCTTTTTTTGTCTCCACGATATATGTAGATTATAAAAATTCAACACGAAGGGGAAAAACAAGTGATTTCCAAAAAGTAGGGGTGGGGCAAGGTATTTGAACAGACACTTTGTCCATAAAGACAGGAGAGACAGGAAAAGATGCCAAGAGCTTTGTTCAGAGGGTTGGTTCAGACTCAACAACAGTCCCCCGGGTGCCAGCTTGACCTGTCTTCCCTAAGTGCTCAATGCCCGATGGTTTTCAGAAGCCGGTCTCCAGGCCTTTCTTCCACTCACCATCTGCACCAACCAGAGAGTTCTTCATGAGTCATTATTGGTAGCTATTACAGGAGAATATTGAGTAGGCGACCCTGTGTGACAGAATAGAACTGCCCCATCGTTTTCCAGGCTGAAATCTCTAATGGAGCAACTTGTCAGGTCTTCCCTCCCTCCCAGTCACCGGTGGTTTCAAACTGCCCACCTTCCTATGAGTAGTGCCACACTCTAACCAATGTGCCACGAGAGCTTCCTGTCCTGACGGAGAGCTGGTGCGCGGCGGAGGTGTCCTCATAGTTCAAAGCCTTTGGCCAGCACATGAGAACAGTGCAAAGGAGTATGGACCACACCATGGGAAGGGCAGAAGTTGAGTGCGATTTCAGTTATCCACGTTCAACAATTCGATCATGACTATGGAGTCAGGTTCCTGTTGTGACTGCACTGAAGCCAGTGCAAGGCTTTGGACACAGGCTGTCCAGGGCATCTTTCTAGACTGTGACAGTGGGAGTCTTTTCCTACCATACCCTGTGCATCTCTCCGCTTGTATTTTGCTGGTGAGAGTAAATGGTAGCTGTCAGTACAGATTTTCTCTGTAATTTTGGTGGGCAGTTCTAGAGAATCAGTGAGAGGGGGCAGTTGAGAGCCAGCAGGACTCACCCGAGAAGGATGGAGTCTTTCTGACTTGTGAGCTCCTGCCCTGCCTGGTGATGACGAAAGCTGTCGGGAGGTGAGGCCTGGCTGCTTTCCAGGTCCTGCCCATCCTTACCACACAGCTATCCATACTGGTGGACATGGTCCAGCCTCCCCCTTGCTCAGTGAAGATGGGGTTCGTCTTCCTGGTCCCATTGTGAGTGCAGTGGTTCACTGATCCATTCCTTAGACCAAAACTTTGGGAAGGAGATGTCCATCAATGCTTCCCATAGTTAAAGCACTTGGCTGCCAAGTGAAAAGTTGAGGTTCTAATCCCCCTAGAGGTGCCTCAGTCAACTTTGGTGATTTCCTTCTGAAAGTCTGATTAAAGACCCATTGGAGAGCAGTTATCGCTAACCCCAAGGTCAGCAATTCAGAACCACCAGTTGATCCTTAAGCTGAGGCTTTCTAGTCTGGGAAAGAGTTATCGTCCCAGAAACCCACTTGTGTTGGAAACCCACATGTCCAGGAAACCCATCTGTGCTGGAAACCCACCTGTCCCAGAAACCGGGGTGGCTCTGCCTGACAGCAGACTCGATGGCAGTAGGTTGGAGTTGACAGAGCAGTTATACGTTGACATGCACCGGTCGCTTGAGTCCGAGTCACCAGCTCACAGGTCAGTGTGGGGAAAGAGCATCGCCAAGAAGGATGGCCCCACAGTTACAAAGTACTTTCAAGTTGGTATGGTTTCCTTTAACATTTAGAGCTGCCAGATCAGGTTATCTTCATGACTTTCCTTTGTTTTATTTTAAGTTTCCACAAAACCAGCAGTACGCTGTGTGAGTACCGGACTGTGCCATTGTGTTGAGCCTCAGGCAGAAGTGTGCCTTTCCTTCTAAGCGTGTGCCTCTTCCTCCTCCTCTTCCTCCTCCTCAGGTGGAACGTGGTGGGCATCCAAGGGTCTTTACTCAGCATTTTCGTGGAACCCATTTACTTCTCAAGCATCATCTTGGGCAGTCTGTACCATGGGGACCACCTCTCCAGGGCCATGTACCAGCGCATCTCGAACATCGAGGACCTGCCCCCGCTGTACATGCTCAACAAGCCCCTGCTGAGTGGCAAGTATCCCAGCGCCTGCGCGTGGTCCCTCCCACAGTCACAGCGCTGTGTCTCCTTGACGATCCCAGTCCTCACCGATCGAAAACACATACCCAGGGAAGCCACACCTTGGTGTGAAGCCACTCTGGTACTGCCAAGGGAACATCAGCCTTCCTGAAAGGGCCTGCCAGGGATTTTGAGCCACTTACGGGGGTTGGAGACGCTCATCTCTAGAGGCTGGAAGTGGAGGTTAGTCTGTACTGTGGACTGGAAACCTTGCCACTCAAAAACAGATTGGTAGCCTGGGCTTGGCATTTCTCAGTCTTTCCTTCCCCGACACTGTGCATTTGAGTCTCCCAGCCCCCTCTCTCAACCAAAGACTGCCCTGCAGGGGGGCTGATGGGAGCACCACCTTCCCAAGGCCAGCTTTGTGTGAAGCTGACAGTCAGTGCAGTACCGTCTCTCTTCACTGCCTCTCAGCTAGTTGTGCCTGCTGCCACCACGTAAGACCTCTATGGACACTGGGGACACGAGCCCCAGCCTCCCTCCTGATGTGACACAGACACCATAAATACACAGTGACTTGTAGCTGGTGTCCCAGTGTGTCCTGCACCCACCCTTTAAGACGTACGTTGCTTTTTATTTTTTATAGCATTTCAGTGGCTAGCAGTGCAGTGAGCAAGAGCTTTTGAATTCAAGGGCCCTACCTTCTAAGCTCACCCTTATTAAGAAGGACACCGTTAAGGTATTTTCATCCTTTTAAAAATACTGCCTTACTTAACCTTTTTGAAGTTCAAAACTAACATCATAACCCTGGACTAAAATGCGTTTCTTCCTGGTGTGCGTGTGCTCGCTCTAGTGGCGCCTGGTGACCGGCAGTCTGCTCCGGGGAGCAGCCATGGGGGTTCTGTCCTAGAGCATGACTGCTGGAGGGGTGGCACCAGCCAAGCGCTACAGTTCCCTCGCCCCAGCAGTATCTTTCAGACCCACACTCACACTTGTTGGTGGTTCATTTGAAATGGTAACTCCAGCGTCTGGGGAACGTGCATTGGTGGGATGGAGCTGAAGTGCAGTTTCTTCGTCCTTAACCTGTGACTTCCTCACACCCGTTTTGTAAATTTCCTCCTTGAAAGCAGAATGCTGGTGTTGAAAATGAGTGGGGGTGTTGGGTAAGCGCTGAACTGCTAATTGCTTGGTCGGAGTTCAAACCCACGAGCTGTTCCTCAGGACAAAGGTGACGCTGCTCACGGAACCCAAAATGGGGTTGCTGGTGTCAGAAGTGCCTCGCTGGCATTGGGCTTGGTTGGGGTTGTTGCTTCTTTGAAATAGATCACACACAGAGGCTGTTCGAAGATCACTGACCATGCTTTCTTGATTGGCAGTGTTTGCATCCATAACTGGAATCTAAGAAGACAAGATCAGTTTTGCTTAAAAGACATACTCTTAAGGATTAAAAGAAGTCATTTGTAAATGTCAAGCATGTGATAATGTATGTGACATATATATATGCACATGTCTAGAAAAAGATACTGAGAAGACTGAGCCCCGGTGGCATAGTGGTTGAGTGCGGGACTGCGGCCCACTGGCTTGGTGGTTCAAATCCAGCAGCAGCTCTCCAGGATAAAGGCTGGACCTCCCACTCCCAACAGAGGGCAGTGATGCCCCCCCCACCAAAAAAAAAGAAAAACATACTGAGAAACACTGTTTGCAAGATGGAAACATAAAAATGGTCAACTATACTTTCTGTGTGACGATGTACGTGCAGTGTAAAAAGGAGGGGGGCTACTCTTCATCTTTCCCAGTCCGATTTCACCTCTGACCCCGACTGACTGCTCTCAAATTCATGTCAACTGATACCATCCCTATAGCACTGGACAGAAACGCCCCTGTGAGTTTCCAAGACCATCAGTCTTTGAGAGCAGAAAGCCAGCCCTCCTGGGGAGCAGCGGGTGGTTTCAAACTGCCGACCTTGTCGTCAGCAGCCCAACCTGTAACCTCTGCCGCACCGGGCCTTCTCACGTAACTGCTTCCAGTCTGAAGCAAACAACAGTTTGTCTTGTTGCCCACCCAGGTACCACGCAGTGGGGGGCTGGTGAGCAGACAGACGAGGTGGAAGGGAAGGAGGCGGGCTGACTAGCCTATTGCCAAGGCGAGCTCTCCGAGTCAGGGAATGGCGGTTAGACGCCGACTGCCCACCAGGAAGTAAAACTGAGGCCATCGTGATTAGGTAGCTGACTCGTGGGAGGTGGTAAGAGGCTGCGTTAGAGCCGGGATGCTGTCCTTGCCCAGGGAGTGGCTCATCGGACTTGTTTCTCAGCGTCGGACGGGTTGGTCTGGTGGCAGATACAGAGACTTTCTGTCTTTTGACCAAAGTTCTTTGGCTTTGGGGTCCATTGTATGTTGAGACTGTTCTTTCTGTGCATGCTCAGCAGGCCCAATCTGGCTCTAACTCCTACTCACTCACTGCTGTCTTCATGAAGCATTTCTATTTATCTGGGTTCTTACATCGCAACGGCCACACAGAACTCAGGGATGAAATTCAGAGGTTTTTAAAGGAAGTTACCAGATTGTAATGTCAGTGAGAATTCTCAGGGTCTTTGTTGATCGGAAGATGTTGCCAGTTCTTTCAGCTCTGCTAATAAATATCCCTCTGGGGGCAAACCATTCTGCAGGCAGGCTGAACCCCAAGGCATTCAGCTCAAGCCCCAGGATCAGCAAACCCAGAGGCACCCCCCTCCCCAACACTCCTGCACAAAGGCCCTCAGCTGTACTTGCTCCCTGGGCTGAGAAGTCCCCCACTGTATCTGGGTTCTGGCTCCCAGTTCTGCTGCTGCTGCTGCTCTGCTGGCACGGCTGTCTTCTGGAGCCAGGAGGGTCACTGAGCAGGAACCCCGGTTCCTGAGGACTCGCTCTGCTCTGGCTTTTGCTGGCAATGGCTTCCCTCCTCCTGCTGCTTAGAGGGCTCCTGTTACCCGCTCCCACGACTCTTCTTCCAGTTACCCACAGGTGAATGCTGTCAGCATCTTCCCCCACCTTCTGACCCGCACCCATGCAGGACAAGGGTGTCGGTGGGATGGAGAGCCACACTGAAGAATTCACTGCCCCGCATACCCTTTACGAGGAGGAGAGGGCTCAACAGAAATCATTGGTCAGGAGAGCAAGAGCAGGGTCCAGTCATCGTGAGACTGCATCTGAGGTCTGTTTCAGCAGCCTAATCTCTCCAACACCCAAACAGGAAGTTCATCAGGCGAGCTGGCCAAGTTACAGGGTGACACAGGACTAAGCTGATTTGTGGTGGGGTGGAGTCTCAAGTTTTTTACAAAGTATCTTCCTAAATTATGCCTGCTCTTCCCCATGACCACGCCCATTGTGTGTGTGTTGTATGTGGTGTGTTTGTGTGTGTGTGTGTGTAGTGAGTGGTGTGTGGGGGGGGGGATGAGTGGTGTGTGTGTGGTGTGTGTAATATGTGAGTGTGGGGGAGATGTGGGGGGTACTGTGTGTGTGTTGTGTGGTGAGTGTGTGTCCTGGTCTTCTGCCTCGTCGCTGCCGCCATGTTAGCTTGATGTCAGGTATGTCTGAAGTCTTGTTTTTAGCTAAATGCTTCCTTTTGGAGACTCATTGAGACAGAGGTCCTTGGTTGCTTTGTTCCTCTCCTTGAAAAGCGTTCACACCTCCAAAGTGCTGTGTTTGGAGCAGGCACAGGTAGCCTGAGACTTGGGGGAGGACAGGAAAGAAAGGCACTCCAAGAAAGCAGGCACCAGAGCTGCCAGGGGAAGGGGCCCGAGTGGGTGTGTACCAGGACCACAGAGCCCGCTGCCTGGAGCATGTTCCTCTAGGACAGGGGCTCTCAACCTTCCTCATGCCACGACCCTTCAATTCGGTTCCTCGTGTTGTGATGACCCCCAACCATATAATTATTTTCGTTGCTATTTCATAGTTGTAATTTTGCTGTTATGAATCAGGTGACCCCATATGAAAGGGTCATTTGACCCAAAGGGACCGCGAGCACAGGCTAAGAACTGCTGATCTAGGATGAAGAACCAGGCAGGGAATGCTCAAGGGAAAGGTGTTGATGGACTGAAGCAAAGGTGTGGAACTTGCTAAAGGACTGGAGTGTTAGCATTTAAAAGTTACCTGGAAAATGACACAACCGGGCTGAGCCCCAGTAGCATAGTGGTTGAGTGCGGGACTGCGGCCGACTGGCTTGGCAGTTCAAATCCAGCAGCTGCAAGGCTGGGCCTCCCACTCCTACCAGAGGGCAGTGATGCCTTTAAAAAAAAAGAAAGAAGAAGAAAATGACACAACCGGGCTGTGCCCCGGTGGCGTAGTGGTAGTGCGCGGGAATGCAACCCACTGGGATGGAGGTTCAATTCCAGCTCACAGGAGCAAAGGCTGGGTCTCCTACTCTCACCACCTGAGGGTAGTGATGCCTAAAAAAAAAAAGAAAATGGCACAACCAAGCCCTGTGGGTTGTCTCCTCCTACTGTGTGTCGTGTGTGTGTGTGTGTGTGTGTGTGTCCATGCCATGTTTATTTCTTCAAACCTAACACTTCATCCTAAAGATTACTCAAGTAAAGGACATCAGATGAACCGCTGTGTCCTCAGGAAGGAACACACATTGCCATGATGGCAAATGATGAGATTAACTGATTAGAGCAAGATTTCATAAAAAGCAACACAAATGGGAAGAGAACTGACGGGCTTTGTTATCTTTCAAATGCCATAAAGATGATGAGGAGAAGACGGGACTCCTCATCCACGTGCCCCCTCTGTCCTCCCTTCAGCCGGACGTCTTGGTGGCCTCTGCTGGGCGCACTCGGACGCCTTCCCCTTGGGCTGTCGGGTGACCTTGACTACACTTTGGCAGTGGAAGCCTATTGTGTTCCCTCGTATCCTCATTTCAAATTAGTTTCACATCGGCACTTTCCAGGCTACAAACCCATTCCAGCTTCTAATTTACACCCATGGGTCCCTGGGGTCCGAGGGCCTGGGCTGCCCCAGTTTGCCATTAGAGGCTCCCGGGAGAAAGCTCCAAAAGAAAGGACGATGGTGCTTGACTGCCGCCGTGTGACAGACAGCTTGGCCTTGGCGACAGACAGCTTGACCCAGCAGGCGTCACTTGGTGCCAGTCCCTAGGGCGCGGGTGCTACTGGCAGACAAAGCACCCGCACAGCAGGCAGCATGGGGGAATGGGGCGCGTCTGGGTGGGTGGGTGTGCGGACACTGCTGTGGTGACAGACAGGTGGCAAAAGTTGGACACGATGGCAAAAGGCAGGTGGGGAAGGGGCATTGTCCCATTGTGTCTTCTCTGCTGTAGAAGACAATACACCGCCCTGCATGGGAAGAGCCCCTATCAGGCCACTTCCCATCCTTGGTGGGAGAGAGAATGAAGAGATCCTGGCATCTTCCCATGGACTTTTCGAAGACCCTTGCATCAACTCGGTTATGGGTCACCGCCATCCATTCCCACCCATGCAACCTGTGGGTATCGGGTGGGGCTTCACTGTGTCCCTGCTGCTGCTGCCTCAGAGCTCGCTAGACCCGTCTTCTGGGGAAGCTCCAGGTGGACCCACCAGGTGGACCCACCAGGGTCCCCCGGCATAGAATAGACTGTGAGTGTGTGCATTGTGGGTCAGAACACACATCAGGGGTGTGGATGGAGGAGGAGGAGGAAAATGCCTGTTCTCTCCCCACCCCACCCTCCACCCCACCCCCAGCATGGATGGAGGGACACGCCCTGCCCTGCCTCAATCTGTGGAATAATAAAGGTGCAAAGCCTTTCTTCTTCACCTCTTCCGCCTTCATTTGCCTGTGCTTTCTACCTAGGGAACTCTGGTGGAACAGCATCCTAAGTACTGCGCTAGCACCAGGTTGCTGGTTCAAGCCCACCAGCCACTCCACAAGAGAAAGATGAGGTGGCCCTGTAGGGGCACGATGGGTCAGAAGTGGGTCAGTGGGAATGGGTGTTGGCATACTATTTTCCTGTTGTTGTTTTTTCTTTGTTGGCTAGGATATATGGCCTTCCCCCACCCCCCATTCACAGTTTGGAGGTTTTAAATAATCTTTCTGCTCTAGTCTTGGCTACTACTAACTTTTAGACCAACATACGTAAGCCACTGCAATTGTTTTGTTTCCGATTCAAGGATTAATCAGTATCTATAGCGTGGACAGAGCTGCTTTGCCCAAGATTCCATGTTCCCACATCATAGGGAGTAGAAGCAGGAATTCCTGCACGTCTGCGCTTTCTCCTCTGAACCCACAGTGAAAGTGTGGTTCCATTGGGGTGGGCACCCAGCGCGCTGACGATGTTTACAGAGACAGCATTACACCTGGAGAAGGTCTTCCTAATGCCTGATCTCTGCAGAGCCTTCCCAGGGCTGACGAACTCATGAGAGAATGGGGGAGGGCTATTAGCAACCAGGGGTGTGGACAGAAAGAATCCCTTTGAGCGATAGAGAGAAATGCCCTTTATAGCATCTTCTAACTAACACTCTGGACCTGTGGAATGGGGACTGCTTGCTTTTTATCATTGACGTGTGTGACAATCTCTGTAAGGGGAAGAGAGAGTCACCCTGTGTCGTTGATGAAGCTGTTTCACTGAGCCTTGTTTTCAGATCACTTGCTGAGGCGGGCACAGTCTCTGTCCAAGCTCCGTACTAGACCCCATGTCCCCTGAGCCCCCTGAGGAGGATGGCCTCTTGTGCCCTGTGGACAGGGGAATTGACCATGCAGCTGGCACTTGCTCCAGGCCAGTGGACCCCTGCCCTGGTCAGCAGCACCAGAACATTTCTGCCTGCCTTCGCCACCCCCATGCTCCTGCCTTCCGAGGGCAGCTAGCGCCCTCCACTGCTCTCTGGACTGGCTTCCCCAGTGCCCAGGCCAGCAGGGAGCCTACTGTGAGCTCAGCACTCCTGCCCACACCTACCCAGAGTTCCCTTCAGTTACCTCTCATCCGGGGATGATGCCACTGTGAGGAGGGGCTTGATTAAAGGACAGGTCTGGGTGGTCCTTTGGAAAGCAGAGTCTGGGGGAGGACCTCGGTGGAATCAAGTGACCCTCGGGGCCAGATTGCAATGCCAGACATGTCCCTTCCTGGACTAGGACACCCACGTGTCTTTGCAAATTGGCATTTTACCCTGAATGAGGCCTGTCATCGAAAAACACACAAAGCAGAAAGGTATGATGGGACCCAAGATGTTCAGTGAAGGTCCTGGTCCCCACCTAGAGCTGGTGAGCATGGTGGATGTGGCATGCCCCCACGGGTCAGGAGAGACCTGAGACTAGCCCCCACTCAGCTCGACTGGTTTCACTCTCTGGGCAGGCGAAACGTTGCCTCTTTCCCCATGCACTTGTTGGGGCTGTTGGGCCATTTACACAGCAATTCAAAAGCCTCACCGTTCCAGCAGTCTCTGCAGTGCCCCTGCATGACATTGGCCACAGACCGAGCTGTGCATCTGATCCCACCTTCCTTTTCTGGCGTGTTCCTCCCCCACAAACACACATTTACTGCCCGCTAGGGAGCCCTAGGAACCCTGGTAGCATAGTGGTTGTGCATTGAACTGGTAGCCACAAGGTCAGCAGTTCAAACCGCCCAGAAGCTTTCTAACCCCATAAAGAGTCACAGTCTCAAAAATTCACAGGCGAAGTTCTACTCTGGCCTATCGGATCACTGTGAATTGGGACCAACTCCATGGCAGTGAATTAAGGGGTCCTGTGGTGTCATGGCTACAGGGTGAGTTGCTCACCACAGGGGTCAGTGATGTGAGCCACCAGCTCAAAGGGACGGTTCTACTCTCCTCTTCGGTTGCTGTGAGTCAAAAGCAACTTGTTGGCAGTGAGTCTAGGTTTCCGTTGTAGCCCTGGTGGCACTGTGGGTGAGGCACTGTGGGTTAGGCACTAGGTCAGCTGTTCAAATACACCGACTGTTCCAGAAAGACAAGGCCACCTGCTTCTGTAAAGATTTACAATCTAATCAAGCCTCCAGAGGATCTGACCAAGAAAGCCCAATATAGGGTTCAATACTGTGAGGTGGAATTGACCCGATGGCAGTGCCAAGGTTTGAGTGTGTCGGGCTTTTGTTTATTTGTTTGGTTTTTGGCTTAAAGTTTCTAGCTAAGCTTTGTCTTATTCTTGTGCTTAGGATTGTCTCTGCAGGTCTATCTAGATAGGATAGGCAGGGTAAACAATTTGGAAGAGAAAACGAGACCTATGGTTCCAGGGGGCACATGGCAAAGGGGAGGCAGGAGAAAGGAGGGGGGTGTCAACCAACCCAGGACAAGGGAACAAAAAGTGATCTAAAATCGATGGAGAGAGGAGTGTAGGATGCCTGTTGGGGCTTCATCAAGGACAATGTAACTGAGAGGAATTACTGAAACCCAAATGAAGACTGAACATGATAATGGGACAAAGAGGAAAGTAAAAGGAAATAGAGGAAGGAACTAGGAAGAAAGGACACTTAGAGAGTTCTAAATACAGGCATATACATATGTAAATACATGTGTAACAATAGGGAAAGAGATCTATGTACTTCAATTTATATGTGAAATATTAAGGTAGCAGACAGACATTGGGACTCTGCTCAAATATTCCCTCAACACAAGAACACTTTGTTCTAATAACCCGGTATTCTGTAATTCAAAATGGGTGCATAAGTAAATGTAGTGAAGAAAGCTAATGGTGTCTGGCTATCAAAAGATCTATCATATGGAGTCTTAAAGACTTAAAGATAAACAAGCAGCCATCTAGCTAAAAAGCCACAAAGCCCACATGGAAGAAGCACACCAGCTTGGGTGACCATGACATGTCAATGGGATCAGGTATCAAAGACACAGAATAAAAAAATCATATAGTGTGAATTTTTTTATTTTGGGGGGGGGGGACATGGAGTGGAGACCCAAAGTCCATCTGTAGACAATAGGTCAGTCTTTTTGTTTTGTTTTGTTTTTTGGTTTTTGGGGCATCACTGCTCTCTGGTAGTGGGAGTAGGAGGCCCAGCCCTGCTACTGGATTTGAACCTACAACCCAGTGGGCTGCAGTCCCACGCACAACCACTACGCCTCCAAGGCTCAGCCCAGGACAGTCTTTTACAGAAGGGTCACAAGAAAGAAATGACCAAATCACGGTGAAGTATAGCACAGATGAAACATACCACTTTACTTCTTTAATGTTTTCTCTCCACCCCGCATGATCATGACCCCAATTCTATGTTACAAATCAGATGAGACCAGAGCATGTACCCTGCTACAGATACCAGCTCAAAACAGGGAATCCAGGGCTGAGCCCTGGTGGTGTAAGTGGTTGAGTGCGGGACTGCGGGCGGCCCACGGGCTTGGCGGTTCAAATCCAGCGGCAGCTCTCAGGAGCAGCACTGGGTAATGACCACCAGAGGCAGTGATGCCCCTCCCCCCCCCCCAAAAAAAACCCCAAAAAACAAAAACAGGGAATCCAGGACCAATAACCCCCTCAGGACCAATAATGAGAATAGAGATACCAGGAGGATAAAGGGGGGGGGGGGCGGGGAGGCAAGAGAGGAGGGGAACTGATCACAAGGATCTATATATAACCCCTTCCTAGGGGGATGGGCGACAGAAAAGTAAGTGCTTTGCTCATGTTCTAAGTGTCTGGCTGCTTCGTAGCTTTTCTGGGAGAGGCCCTGGGTAAAGGGCTCACTTCTCTGACTCAAATGCTACGCTCAGGGTTTCCAAGGACTGCACCCCACACCCAGGCTCTTCCCAGCAGCCTCTGTTTCTTTCTCGTTTTCAGAATACAGACTGTGTTCCGTGCAGGTGGTAAATGGCACATTTTCTTGGATACATTAACAAGTGATTAATAATTCCCGTGACACAGACCCATAATGATCCTAAAATATCTGTTAATCATCATCGCATATACAATTTGTTTTCGATTACCCTCGTCTATGATCTGGAGCCAACTCACCGGCTGCTGGTCTTGTTAACGGGTTAGTATGTGAGGAACCCGGTAGAGACTTTCTCTAAGACAGCAGTAAGAAAAAACCAGGAGGGGCTGAGCCCCGGTGGCGTAGTGGTTGAGTGCGGGACTGTGGCCCACAGGGTTGGCAGTTCAAATCCAGCAGCAGCTCTCCAGGAGCAAGGCTGGGCTTCCTACTCACACCAGGGCAGTGGTGCCCCCCCAAAAAGGAAAAAAAACAGGAATGCCACCTCTTCTAAGTTTATTTGTAGCAATTATTAGACCAACTCCCAGTTTCTCTTGATTTTGTTTTAAAAGTTCTGATTCAGCACACTTAATTTATAACAACAGAGGGACTCTAATTGCCAGCCAAATTGCCCCTGCTTTTATTGGTTTCTGCACCGTGGCCTATGATTAACTCATTACCCTAGTTCTTGCTTGCAGCCTCGGAGAGACAGGCTCCTCCCCGGTGCCAGTCCCCAAGACAGCGTTGGCCCTGGGGACCCTTGGGGAAGTGCTCTCGCGGCCACATAGGGCTTTCTGCCCCAGAAAAGGCATGCAGCTTGCATGAGAACCTCCAGGCTAGCTATTTTCCTTTTTTGCCTTAGTTGCTGCATTTTTTTTGCTGAAGACAGCACTTTATTTAGCTGAAAACGTTTTAAAAATTGTACTGCTGTGGCCTTACGTTTCAGTTACTTAATT
>PVJH01031807.1:0-23369 GCA_004026705.1 Nesogale talazaci
GAGAGAGAGAGGCAGGTGAAAGGAAACAGGTGTTAGATCAATGGCAAGGAAAACTGTAAAACTGTCAAAGAGTTTTGGAAAGAAAACTTCCTAAATCCCAAGGAAGGAGGAAGGTACACATTCAAGATACAGAACAAACCCCAAACATGTAGACCCCAAAAGAAAATCCCCTAGACAGATCAGGTCAGATATGGAGACAGTGTTCTGGAGAATTGAATTAGGGCCTCTGCAGGGAAGTCATGACCTGAAGGTCAGTGCCGCAAAGAAAATTACTCTCTTTTTTTTAATTTATTTTATTTAATTAATTTATTTATTTATTTTTGGCATCACTGCCCTGGTGGTGGGAGTAGGAGGCCCAGCCTTTGCTCCTGGGAGCCGGAATCGAACCTCCATGCCAGTGGGCCGCAGTCCCGCGCACAACCACTATGCCACCGGGGCTCAGCCCCAGAAGATTACTTTCATGAGCAGCATGGAAAGAACATTTCAGGGTTCCCACAGGGCACGGAGAGAATGAAGGAGGGGGCATGGATAGTGTACATGCCGGTTTTCAGGAAGATGACATGTCTTGGTCCCTGAGGTAGTATTTCTGGAAATTAGTTTAATTATGTGAGAACATCGGTCTCCAGGAACGTTTCTGTCTGAATTCTGGTCCGACTCAGTTATTCATGGAAACCATGAATTCCCTTTGAGGAATTTCATGCCCATAATTCCTTGCGGAATCAGGAACGGAGGTCTCTCCAGTCTCTATTTCTCTTTTCTATGGGGTGGCATGTCATGAGTATATATGAGCAGACATTTCTCCTCATCTGCCCCACATCAGGAGCACACTCTTTTCTGGTAAAGAAGCTAGAGGTCTGTAGCATCTGGGGCTTGGCATGAGACTCGCTTTTCCTGAAGAGGCTCTTCAGGTCATTCACAAGTGCACAGGTATAAGCCTTCTTCTGGTCTTTGGCCTCCTTTTCGAGTCCCGGGGTCCATTTCGAATCTGTGGGTTATAAGGTTTATGTTTGGGCCTCTCCAGACCAGATAGCCCCTTCACAGAGCTCCAGTCCCTTGCAGCAGTCTCACAAGAAGGAGATGAACATCCTGCTGAACTTTGTAATCTCTGCCTCTGGGATTTCAGAGTTTACGCCCCAGAAAGGGCATAGTTTCCCTTTCACAGAGCTTATCTTTCCAGGCGGGGTCTGTATAGCCTCTTCCCTCAGTGTTCCCGGAAGTGGTTCTGCAAAAGACAAGATGTACCCACAGACCATATCCTGACTCAGACCCTGCAACTGTAACATCAGAAAGCCTTATCCCCCTTATCAGTCATTGCCTCATGCCAGGCACGCTTCCATAACCTTCTTGTTGGTTGTGGAACCGTCCTGGAGCAATGCTCCCATCCCTTTCTCTGCACTCCCGGCTCCTTCCCACAAATTCTTCTTTGCCCCAATAAAGCCTTTCTGTACCTTTTATTCCTACTTAAGTCCTATCTTCTTTCTGCAGCTCCATCTCAACCTCCCAGTTTCACTCTAGAGTTATGAGTCCAAAGCATGGTTCTCCAGCCTTACTGTGGGTAACCAGGATAGCCTGGAAGGGCTCCTTTCAGTTGTCCATTGACTGATCTTCTGGGGATCCTGCCTTCAAGTTTTGAGAAGAATCTGGTCCCTGAGTTTAGTCTTTTTCTCCAGAGGAATAAATTTTATTTCCGCATTCCTTCAGTGCTTCCTGAGCGTGTCCCAAATGGATCATATATCTAAGGGCTACCCAGATGGCATTTGTTGTGGGCTTAGTATTGTATCCCTCTTCAAGGAAGCCCTGATTCTTAAGAGAACAATGGACAAGAGTTTAACTCTTGATTCTTGAGCTTCTTCTCATAACTTGGCCGTAGCCCTCTTCAAAGTATGATCTACTTTTCCTGATGATTGAGAATGCCAAGAGGAATGAAACTGCTAATTTATCCCTAGTGCTTATGCTAATCTCTGGCTATGCTAGCCAGAAAAGAGAGACTGTTATCACTTTGTACTGATAGAAGTAGCCCAAATCAGGGTAATTTTCTTAAGAAGAGCTTTGAATACCTCCACTGCTTTCTTGAACATTGTAGGATGAGCCTCCACCAATGTGGTACAATTATCCAGGAATAGTGTCTATAACTGCCACTGAGTCTATGTTGACACATAGCAAGTGACCTTATAGGATAGTGTTTCCAGGACCTTAAGTCTTTATGGACACAGGAATCCTCCATCCTTCTCCCAAAGAGAGGCTGGTGATTTCCAATTGCTAACCTGGCAGTTAGCAGCCCACTGCATCACCACTGCACCACCAAGGCATCTTCCATGTATATACCACATACTTAGACCCTCATGCGTGAGGCCCATTGGTAAAGTTCAATGGCCACTCCTATCCTAGATAAAAACCCTTCTATCGCTTGGACTTTAGCAAAGGTGGTGGTAGGGGTGGTTCTGGGAATTATTAATGCGAGATCTCATCCCCACATTACTTATTTAACAATTTTTTCCTGTGCCAGGCTGGTATACTGTTTTCTTCAGTAGAGTGATCGTGCTTTCTCTTTTGGAGAGAGGGCCCTCACCATCTTATAAGCCTGACTCTTTGGCAAGAAAGGTCGTCCAGTTTCATTTGCATTCTCTCCCACTGCAGTTAAGTCAGATTCCTCCCTCTGTTAAACCTCTATCCTGCAGGCCGTACCACAGAGGTCTGATCTCTCCTTTTGGTGTGAGGTAACATTTTGTGGGCATTGCCTTCCCTGGTGCCTGTTTTTGCCGCTGCATCTGCTTTACTCTTTCCTTTATTAAAACGCATTGTATCCCTTTAGGAGCCCTCGCACTGCCTCACCACGACTTCCACTGGTAAGTTGACAGCTCTAGTAGTGGCAGGATAGCCTCTCTAAGTTTTATGGGCTAAGTTTTTCACAGAATTCATTCCCTATTCTTTCCAGATGAAGATGTTAATGTGAAGAATAAGGAATGGGTATTACATGGGTCCACATTTTTAATCTTTTTCCTTTTCCTAGTTCCAGGGCCTAGAGCAGAGCCCCCAACTGTGCTCTTTGTGAAGAGGTGCCTCTGGGTAAAGGAACTGCTTTGATTGTGTCCAGCAAACTGATGACAATAGTCCACTCTCCTCTTTCCCTTTTCTATGAAACTGCCACCATCTACAAACCATTGCTCTTCTGTCTTTGACAGGAGCTATCTGACCAGTCCCTGTGGGATGAGAACACTTCACTGATGGACTGATTTCTCCTCCTCATGCAGTGGAAACTAGTTGGTTGAGTTTAGAGTATGACAGTCAGTGAGGGTGACTTGAGGCACATCAAAGTGAAGAATTGGGCTAGCCTTCTGTTAGATCCTTTGCGTGGGAAATGCCTTGATTCTTGGCTTTGCACGAGAAAGAATTCATGCTGAAGCCTAGCTTGCAGTCCAAGTGAGCTTTTATAAAGACCAGAAGAAGTTTCAGGTTTTACAGTTAAGAACATGGAAATCTTGTGGGACTTCACACCCACATGTGGTAGCCGGAGGCCAGAGAAAAAGAAAGAGACCTCGGCCCAGCCGAGCGCAGGACGCAGAGGAACAGTGGGAGGAAGAGCGTGATCTCCCGCTTCAGGCCTTTTGGGGGCGGCTGGGAGGAGGCGTGCGTCTAGATTGGGCCAATCCAGGTGTACCACCCGCCAAGGCCTACCATCCCCACCTGATCCGGTCCGCATTGGCCCATGCTTTTTAGCCTTTATCAGCATCCGTCCTCCTGTAGGGGTCCCTAGGCATGGAGAGGAACAGCCCCTTCTCTTGCTCCCTCACACTTTCACCTATCTCCTGGCTGGAGCACCATCCCCAGCACTCTTAGCCATTGCTTTCTCTCTGAAAG
Organism: Nesogale talazaci; assembly: GCA_004026705.1. Taxonomy (NCBI): domain Eukaryota; kingdom Metazoa; phylum Chordata; class Mammalia; order Afrosoricida; family Tenrecidae; genus Nesogale; species Nesogale talazaci. The sequence goes on from PVJH01031807.1 coordinate 3,859, forward strand.
CTTGGATAAGCTCAAAGAGTTCATCTGAGTCTGGGAGGCTGAGTGCCGGGGAGGATGCCATGGCTTCTTTTAGGTAGCAGGACTATTTCACATTCTTTAGTTCATTCCAATTTTAGTATATGTGCTGCTGAAGCAAGCACTCTCTTCTAGCTCATTTAAGGGGTTCTTTTAGGTAGCTGCGGACTATTTCATATTCCCATATTTGAATTCCAACTTGTTCTACTAATGAAAGGTGACCTTTCTTCTCATTTTCTGATGTAAAACTTGGTTTTTCTAAAATTACCCTAGTGTGAAGATGATGGAGGATGTTTCATCCCAGCAATGGTGTGGGGCATTCAGGGATAACCAAGAAGGATGGGCCAATATGCCAGTCTCCCACTGGCAAGCGAGAGGTCTAGTGAAGGTTTGGAGTTTTCCCTGTTCCTCACTGCTGGGTTGCTGCTGAAGGGGAAGGCCCCTCCTCACAGAGGGGAAGTGGAGAAGGCTGCTCCCATATATCAAGAATAAGGATGGAGACTGAAAGCTCCACCTGGGAAATAGGCATGTTCACCTGTTCATGGCAACAGGATGGTCCTCTGGACATCTTCAGCAGTCTTCTGGTTGCTCCACTGTAATCAATGGGGACCAGGATGGGAACTTGCACAGTCATCTTTCTTTTTTTTTTTGGGGGGGGGGGCATCACTGCCTCTGGTGGCCATGGGCACTACCCAGTGCTGCTCCTGAGAGCTGCCGCTGGATTTGAACCGCCAAGACTGCAGGCCGCAGTCCCGCACTCAACCATTTACACCACTGGGGCTCAGTCCCCAGTCATCCTTCTTTAGAGTGACTGGAACAGTTTCTCTTCCATTGGCCTCCTCCTTGCATTAATTACACAGATTGGGCCCCAGAGGATGGAGAATACCTTTCTCTGCTTTCCTGTTCCTTGTCCCCTCAGCTCTAATCCTCATCCATGTGGAAGCTGGCTTATTAGTGGGGTCAAGTTTTTGTCTTGTTGATCCGCTGTAGCATGATTCTGTTTTTCTATTCTCTTTTCCTCTTTGTTTTCTAGCTTCTCCTCTCCAGCCTGATCTCTGTTGTTGAAGACAGGAACAGTCTCCTGCAATGACTAAGAGATTGGAGTCAGGCAGTTTCCATCTGTGCTCCCCTGCCTCACCTCACACCCACCAGCAAATTAAACATTTTATTTTATTTTTTGCAAATTAAACATTTTAAATCTTCCCACTTTCCCCTGTTTCTACAACCACCGTTCTCATAGAAATCTTAACCGTTTCCCACTTGATTTGTTTCAAACATGTCTTAATAAGTCTGCCTGTACTCTTGTGAGTTCTTCTAGTTCTTTCTCCAACTAGCCATAGAAGAGTGGGATTCTTCAAACATAATGGAAGCACATTACTTCTCCGCTTCAAATCTTTCAATAGCTTTCTGTTGAGCAAAGCGCCACTGTGCCCTTTGTGGTCCCACGTGATCCACTTCAGGCCCTCTCCGTGTGCTCCAGATGCCCTGGTCTTTCAGGGTCCAGCATATGGAATTCTGTCCTACCTCAAGTATGTTTACACTATTGTTCTGTCTGTATAGGTTGTTTTTTTTGGGGGGGGGGCATCACTGCCCTCTGGTAGTTGTGGGAGCTACCCAACTTTGCTCCCGGAGAGCTGCTGCTGGATTTGAACTGCCAAGCCCGTGGGCCGCAGTCCTGTACTCAACCACACCTCCAGGGCTCAGTCTTGTCTGTATAGGTTTTTTAAAAAACAATTTTATAGGCACATAACTCATGTACCATACAATGTAGTAGTTCAACCATACAAAGAAGAGTTGTACAATCATTACCACAATGCATTTTATGACATTTCCTTTTTTCTTGTACTTCCTGTCCATAACATTTTACTTATACTCTTCTCATGACTGGCTCATCCTTCAGGTCTGTTTAAAAACCCTTTCAGAAAGTCTCTTATTATCATCTCAGACCTTTTTTTCCCTCTTGTCACTTGAACACTTGCTAGATATGTAATGTTCCCTTATCTGCTCTGTGTTCTGCCTTAAGCCTGAGTACAGTGGTGGTTCAGTGGTAGAATTCTTGCTTTCCATGAGGGAGATTCCAGTTTTCTTCTTGGCCACTGCACTTCATGCACAGCCACAACCGGTCTGTCAGTGGAGGCTTGCTTGTTTCCACGATGCTGCATTTTCAGATTACAACTAGGAAGAAAGACCTAGGGACCTACTTCTGAAATGAAGACCCAAAGGAACCAGTCTCATCATGCATTAGATTGCCGTGACTTGGGGGCTAACTAGACCAACACTACAAATAGAAGGATGCCTGGAAGACTCAGAATTCAATTAGTAAATGTGTGATTTCTCCTTTTCTTAACTTAGGTTTGGGTCAGCCCCAGCCTTTATAGTGACAGCTACAGTTCACCTTGCAAAGTACAGCCTCTTAGGGCTCAACCACTCTCATCACTTAGTATTCACTTTGTATCCATAGTTGTAAGGCAGGAGTATGGAGTGGATGGACAGATGGATTGAAGGATGATGAATGGATAGATGGAAGGGTTAATAAAATTATAGGTGGAGTGGATGAATGGATAAATGACTGGAAAAGTAGATGGATGAATGGATGTATGAATGTATGGTTGGGTGAGGAAGTAGAAGCCAGAGAAGGAATTTGCCTACAACTGGCCATTCAGCTGTCACTGAGATAGACAGTAGACGGTCTTCTTCACTTTAAGCCCTCTACCTGCCTCCTCTTCCTACGCTGTCCTGTAGTCTCTCCTCCTACCTTGGGGACACACGTTTTGTTGTTTTAACTAACTACAGGTATATTTTCATAAAAATAATAAATTTACCCTGCAATATGGCAAAAAATACAGTGAAGAAGCAGATGGTTAGGGAATACCAAGTACAATTTTAGTGAAGCAGTGTCCAGTTACACAGTCCCCAAACCCAAATAGTTTTGAGGCTCTGGATCCTTAGGCTCCCCCTGGATTCAGGGACATGGACTTTTTACCTGTAAAGGTCAAACCAATCAACTCAAGTTCTATTTTTGGGAATACCTCAAGCCCTAAAGTTAAATTTTCAAGACAGAATTTACATGGGGGGCTAAAGTTTAGGAGTGAACAATGGAATTTTGGCATCATCTAGTGGGTGTCTTGACCTTTCATAATGTCTTTGTAATGACTCGCTGCCTGGATTTAGGATCTGAACTCAGGGGTGGGTCCAAACATATGCTAAGGATAGTTAGGCCGCTTTTGGGAGACCCCAGCACTAGAGACGTGTGCTTAGATTATAGACTCTTTCCTACCACACAGAGCCGAATCTGAGATCAAGGATCTCACGTCTGTCTACCTCTCTGTCTGTGTGACTTGGGATCCTCATCTTTTCTTTGGGTATCAGAGTTTTTAGCTGTAACAGGACTTGGGCCCCCTTAGCCACAGTAAACAAACTGGGCACTAGGTACTGGATTCTAGGTACTCTACCTGCAGCAGAACTAGGGCTCAATGGGAACGTGCCGAGTCTAGGTCTGGGAAAGGATGTCTCAGGCAGAAGGTGGGCCCGGAGCATTTTGTGCCAGAAAGCAAAGACATGGCCAAAGATTTCTTGTGGCAACTGGAACCTTTAAAAAGCAGAATGACTGCAATTAAGCATAAGGTCTAAGACATACAACCCATGAGTCCATTGTGATCATCTAAAGAGAAGAGACAGAGAGGCACAGGAAGAGAGGGAGCTCCACGGGTGACCATGGGAGGGGAGAACTGCATTTCCTCAAGATCACGTCCCTCCCCCACCCCCACCCCCAGCAACTTCTTATTTGCTGGATGTGTTATTCTGGGATGACTAAAGAAACAGATTCATAGGCCCTCATATGTGTGTAAAAATGCTTTCTATAAAGATAGTTGTACATTTTTTGTTTTTTGTTTGTTTGTTTTTGGCATCACTGAAGAAAACATCCCAACCCAGTTCAGATCAAGTCCCTAAGTCCGATATTACCCCATATGCCCAGTACCAATCCATAAATTCCTTGTGAGACTCACACAACACATACAATGATGCTGAATGTAGGAAGATCACAGGCCAATGGGTGGAAAGTCTTGTGGATCCAGTGGTGGCGGAAGCATCTTAGCACTGGTGTGGGTCTCCATGTAGCTCCTCCAGTTCCAAGGTTCTGGTTGCCAGCAGCATAATTCCCTGTGACTTGTCAACAGGAATGTCTTGCAGGGAGGGAGTGTATGTGGCCTCCACCAAGGTATTTATCTCCTCTGTGCCTCCAAATGGGGTCATCAAGCTGCGACCTGACTGACAGGCTAGACTTAACTCCTTCACAGATTGACAGGACATTATGTTCCTGCCACATACAGAATTCCAGATAAGGTGGAAAGAAGCATCAGAAAATCACTCCTCTGACATCATGAAAAGCAAAAATCCTTGAGGGATGATTAATGAGGACTGGGACACTCACCAGCACCAGAGTGCCACTCTGAAGACAACAAAGTGATTGAAAATGTGAGAATCCCTTTGGGGAAGAGATTTAGTGCTCTTTTAAGCCAGGCCCCTTGTCCCTGCTTACCACTGGGCCCCCACATCTCTCTTACTTAAAGCTGACTGCTGCCTTTCCTTCTAGCAGGAGGCTGTACTGGTTGAGAGGTCGTTGCGTCTCAGGAGCCCTTTGTTTGTCCTCATGAGTGGAGAACAGTATCATGGTCTCTACATGGCCTAGAGGGACAGGAAAAAAAAATCCTATTTCTGGGGGCCCGGTTTCCCCAGAGACATGCTGAGTTTAGAGGAAGGCTCCTCAGGCTCAGGGGCTTCCCTGACCTCCCAGCATGTGGTCTCCTAGGAGATCAGGCATGCACCATTCCAAATCCCTCCCACCTCTGATCATTTTGTAAAAGAAGCACACTCTCCACATCTGTAGCTTTGGCCTTTCTTCTTCAGCCTCATCTGAGACAGCACTTAGGATGTACACCAGCGGGGTGGCTCTGCACATTTTGTACAACTTACGGAAGACCTCTTTGTGGTTGCAAAGAGAAAGATCTCATATTCCCATGGTAAGTGAAACAAGGTCCAAGAAACACATATACTAAGAAATAATTAACCACAAACATATATACCACACACACTACATGTCTCCATATACTCAATCACACTTATGTAGTACCCAGAATGCATACACACATATGATACCTAAAAGCTCATGACAGGACCCAAGGCTTCTGGTGGTGGGATCTGAGAAGCTGAGGAGGCAGCAGAGGGGAGTGTGTCGCATGTGGGGTTACTGTGTGACTTAATCCATTTGTGGAATTAGAAGCAAAAAGAAAAGGCTGACAGTTGAAATGATGTCCTCTCTGGAACACAGTCCATGAACAAGCTCTGTGTGCCAGGCTGCTAGGTGTTACTCCCTCAGTCGTGCCCCTCGTAGGACAGGTGATCGACTTCAAGTCTCCCTGTGACTCTGGGATGCTTATGGGTTGTACCAACTCGACCCACCTGAGTTAGAGTGGAGCTCAAGCCGCCAATTGTGCCACAGGTGCCGACACTTCCTTGGTGTCATGAGCGCTTTTGTGTGAGAGAGAAGCCAAGCAGAGTCGAATCCTTTTTTGGCTCTTCGCCTTCTCCCAGAGCTGGAGCTTGGGCTGGGTTCGTTCCTCCGTCTCAGCAGGTCACTGCGGATGGACTCATTCCCACCTGGACTGCCCTTGTCCCAGCGGGCTCCTGGCTTTCTCTGCCCCTTCCACGAATCAGAAGTTTGATTTGAACCAGACTCGATTGGTACCAGGGGTGGTTCCAGAGAAATAAAATAATAAAAGTGAGCTTTCTAAATTTGTCCACAGGTCCAATTAGGCACCGAGAATTCTGTCACTGTATGTGCAGATAAGTCTGCAATTACTAGTAAAGGGGGCACACTTAATCAATGGTGGAAAGTGCCAAAGCTAATACCAAAGTAGCACCCCTGATAGATAATGTCTTGGTGAGAAGTGAGGTTCTGAGTGATTGTGTGTTTGATGTCTCTTTACATTTTTGTCAAAATGAGAAGTACAGGGAGGCTGGCTGGCTGGTACTTCTTGCAATAGGTCGCCTGTTAAAGGAAGCAGGTGAACTGAGAGATACAGAAGCCTGGGTCAGATGGCATATAAATGACCTCAAAGCTTCTATTTGTTTCATGACAGAAAGCTTTATCATTTTCAGGAACAGAATTGATATTGCTCAGAACCAAACCCAGAGCCTGAGCATAGGAGTAGCTGAATTATAACACCAGTATAATTCACAACCTAGAAAGGTATATGATACTAAAGTGCAAACAGCATTAATTGGAGAAAAAAAATGGGACTCTTAAATTTTAGATGGGGACATACAGGCCATTGATCCAGAAGATGGAGACATCGAGGCCCAAGATTCTATTGAACCACGACAGCCATCAACACTACCGCTCCCTCTGAGAAAATTATTTCATTCTGAGTAAATCTCTTTTGTTCCTACCTACAGTTAAGAAGATTAGCCCATCCATGACTGATATGGCATTTGGTGGGCAGTCCCTGGAGCATTGCCTACGGCAGGCCTTAGAAGATAGGGCCTCAGGTCCCCAGGAAACACTTCCTCGCTTAGGCTTAAGTCACAGTCTCCAAAGGTGAAGTTCAGATGGTAACCCATGAAGAACTGTGCTACACTCCTAAAGCGTTCTCTAATATTTCTAGACAGAAACCTGGAGAACATGTGTGGGAATAGTTATTAAGGGTGTAGGATAATGGTACAAAGAATAGAAGTTTGTATCAACATGAGTTTATTGATAAGGGCTCACTATGTACAGATTCTTCATTCAGTGTTTTATTTAGAGAGGTTATGAGAGGATTTAATACTTTTTTTGGTTGGTTTGCTATAGCATAGGTTGTGTGCGAGTTGGCTTTCAAGTTGAAGTACTAGACCTAACTTGGTATACCACAGACGAGAACACCCAAAGACTTCAGGAAATCAACATGTTAGAGTGGATTTACCAGGATAGACCCCTATAACTCCAAAACAGAGTGCTCAAGGACACTCCTCTTACCCAAACAGTAAGAAATTTGTGAAAGGAATCCCAGCATCTCCGAAGTCCCCTGTGATTGCTATTTTATGGCAGTGAGACTTGAAGTGGGGGAACTGCCCTTAGTGAATTAAGACATTTGCTGGTCGTGGGACTGATTGGGCCCGTTGAGGCTAGAGACCAAGTGGCAGCACTCAATTTACAGAGACAAAGTGGGCATGGTTATGGACAAAGCCAAAGGAGTAATAAATAGAGCCTGTCTTGTATGAATCTGCGGTGTCGGTTACTTAGGCAGGGTGTCCCTAGGAGTGAAAGCCTACTATATATTGACATGACCTATACAAGCATAAAAATCCCTGGATCATGTGGATGGCAGTCTAACTCGAATCGCTAAAACAGAAAGTCATGACCCCTTCATCAATTCCTAGACCTGAACTAATTTACAGACCCAAAGATTCTTGAATGAAGGGGTGGCCAGATTCCTTTTAGGAACTCCACCACCCCACGAAAGGTTTAGTCTTTCTCCTAGTCTTTTCCAAAGAGCTCTCTGTGGCCTTTCAGAAGAGTGACTGCTTATCGGGGAAAAGGAAAAAATCATACTGTTCACAGATTACTGGAGGCTGGCTCTGGATTGACATCGATCCTAGGAGACACAAAATGTTTTGGAGGCCCACTAGTCAGCGTGGGAGTGTATGATGCTCAACTTATTCATGGAGTCTTAACTCCGTTCTATCTCACAGTGGATCCTCACCACCCATCCTCTGGCAATTTCCCCTATTCCAGAATTCATTACTGGAGAGATAGACTAAGAAACTGGTATAATCCCCATACTGGATCTCTGAAATCTAGGCTATCATGGTAGAAAAAGCCAAGTGGAAGCTATTATAACTGCCTCTGCCTAGGAAATTCTGTCATAGTGTTATGACAACTCTGCAGAATACTTGTATGCCATAATTTAGTTTAACAGGGACCACAATCACCCTTCCCTTCTACAAAATGTTATGGTCCATTACCTTGATGGCATTATTCTAATGGACCAAGTAAGTAGGATGTATCAATGCCTTTAGACTTATAGGTAAAACATTTGCATGCTAGAGGGTGGGAAACTAACCATAAAAAATTCAGTGACTTCCACCTCTGTGAAATGTTCACTGGTCTAGTAGTATGGGAATATGCCAAGATATCCCTACTAAAATGAAAAATAAGTTATTGCATCTGGCCCCTCCCAAAACTGAAAATGAGACACGATGCCTGGTGGGCTTCTGTGGACTTTAGAGGCAACATACCCCTCATTTGGGTGTGCTGCGTTAGCCTATGTAACAAATTACTAAAAGAGCTGACAGCTTTGAGTGAGTCTTAGAACAAGAGAATGCCCTTCACCAGGTTCAGGCTGCCCATTGTGCTTTATTGTCCAGACGATCCAATGGTGTTTGAGGTTTAAGTAGCAGATAGAGATGCAGTTTGGAGTTTTTGGTAGGACCCTATTGGTGATTCAAAGTGAAGATCCTTCAGATTTTGGTGCAAACTTCTGCCGTCCTCTGCACACAACTAGTCCCCTTTTGAAAAACAGATTTTAGTCCGTTTCTGGGCCTTGGTTGGGACTGATCATCTCTCCATGAGTCACCTTGGGGCCTGAGCTGCCCATCATCAACTGGGTGTTGTTCTCCCTACAGAGTCACAAAATTGTACACACATTCAATGGAAATGGTATACACAAGATCGGGTTCCACCAGGACCTGAAGGTACAAGTAAGCTGCACGAAGAAGTGTCCCAAATCTTTCTTATAAATGTTCAGCAAGTACATGAACAAAGTGGACCTGATGGTAGAGATGGAAGTTATGCATGCATGGGCTCAGCACTTGCATTCACCAAGGCTGACTTTTTTAAATGCCATTGCTGAATGTTCCATCGTCAGTAGCAGAGACCAACACTGAGTCTGAGAAAGGGGACCATTCTATCATTCTATTCATGCTTTGGGGAGATCAAAAGGCAGAGTTTTGCACTTATTACAATAGTCACTCACTCTGGATACAAATGTGTCTTCTATGCATACACTGTTTCTGCCAAAACTACCATTAGTGGACTTACAAAAGTTCTTAAGAATTGGCATGATATCCCAAATAGTGTTGCTGCAGATCAAGGAACTCAGTTCATAGAAGAATATATGGAACAATGGACCCATGCTCACAGAATCCACTGGTCACACCATGTTCATCATCACCCAGAAGCTTGATAGAATGGCCTTCTAAAGACACAATTATGGATGGTGCCCAGCTATCAAAAGATATCGTGTCAGGAGTCTTAAAGGCTTGAAGGCAAACACACAGCCATCTAGCTCAGAAGCAACAAAACCCACATGGAAGTAGCACACTAGCCTGTCTGAGCCTCGAGGTGTCGAAGGGATCAGTTATCAGGCATCAAAGAATAAAAATCATGTCATTGTGTGCCCACCTTCCTGATATGATCACTGAAGACAAAGGTGTGCATAAACAAATGTGGTGAAGAAAGCTGATGGTGCCTGGGTATCCAAAGATGTAACTTCTGGAGATTTAAAGTCTTGAAGGTAGACAATCAGCCAACCAGCTCAGAAGCAAGAAAGCTCACATGGAAGAAGCATACCTGTCTGTGTGACCACGAGGTGTCGAAGGGGTTATGTACAAAGAATCAAAAATTATATAACTGTAAATGAGGGAGAATGCAGACTGGGGACCCAAAGCTCATTTGTAGGTAGCAGGACATCCCCATACAGAAGGTTCATGGAGAGGAGACAAACCAGTCAGGGTGTAGTGTAGCAATGATGAAGCATATAACTTTCCTCTAGTTCTTCACTGCTTCCTCTCCCTCACTTTCATGATCCCTCACTTTACAAATATGGTTAGACCAGAGGATGTACACTGGTACCAATAGGAACTGGAAACAAGGAATCCAGGACAGATTATCCTGTCAGGACCATTGATACTGGGATGGTTGAGGGAAGGTGGGGTAGAAAGGGGGTACTGATTATCAGGATCTATATATAACCTCCTTCTTGGGGTACAGAGAACAGGGATGTGGGTGAAGGGAGACACCAGTCAGTGTAAGATATGACAAAATAGTAATAATTTATAAATTTTCAAAGACTCATGAGAGAGTTGGGAGCAGGGAAGGAGACGAAAAATGAGGAGCTGATACCAAGGGCTTAAGTAGAAAACAAATGCTTTGAGAATGATGCGAGCAACAGATGTACAAATGTGCTTGACAAAGAATGGATGGAAGTATGGACTGTGATAAGAGTTATATTAGCCCCCAAGAAAATGATTTAAAAAAGAGACACAATTATGTTACTAAGTAGTTGGCAACACATAACAGGGTTGGAGCAAAGTTTTCTAGGAGGCTAAACTAGCAGCCAATTTATGGTGTGGTGTCTTCAATAGCCAGGAACCAAAGAGTGAAAACAGGTGTGGCACCACTCACTATTACACTTAGTGACCCAGTTGCAACACTTCTGTTTCCTGTCCTAACAACCCTCAGCTCTTCCAGTCCTAGAGGTCCTAGTTCCAATGGGAAGAATATGCCCACCGAGCAACTCATGCCTGATTCCATTGAACTGGAAATTTAAAATGTTCTCTGGCCATTTTGGTGGCCTTATACCTCTGCATCAACTCGTAAAGGAGGGTGTGTTGAGTGGTATGATTGATCCTGATTACCAAGGCGAAATTTGATTGGTGTTATATCCTGGAGGTAAAAAAGAATATGTCTGGAATCCAGGACATTCCTTAGTTGTCTGTTAGTATTACCGTATCCATTGATTAAAGTCAATGATAAGGCACAACACTCCAACTCTGGCATGAATCCTAGTAACCCAGATTCTCCAGGAATGAAGGTTTGGGTCACCCACCAGGCACAGAACCCTGACTAGACCAGGTTCTCAATGAAGGTGAAGGAAAGGCGGAATGGGCAGTAGAAGAAGACAGTTCTAAACACCAGGTATGGCTATATGACAAGTTGCAGGAGAGAGGGCTGTGAAAATGATTTTTAGAAATTCCTATTTGTATGTATGCACCAAATAGTTTTGTCTTATCCACTTATAAACTATAAGATGAAAACGGGCCTAGTGCATTTCTCTTGGCAGTTCAGCTCTTCCTTCTCTCTGTCTCGTCTCTTCCAAGAGCGTTCCCATTCGTACTGCCTGCGTGCCAGCTAAAGTGATTGGCACTGCCTAGCGCCTGCTATCAAGATCAAGACAAGGGCTCAAACTCCTGCTGCTCACCTAAAATCAGTTTCTCAGAATTTCAAAATGAGCAAAGATTTCAACATATACTTCACTAAAGAAAGCATAGGACCAATAAGCTTATGAAAAGAGTCTCCCTAATATAAGGCATATGCCAATTCAGTCTCAATAAGATGCAACTACAAACCCAATATAATGGCTAAAATGTAAAGACTGTAATACTAAGTGCTCATGAGGGGATGGAGGAATTGGGACTCTCATATATTATCGGTGAGGATATAAAGTGGTGCAACCATTAGAAAAAGATTGTTTCTTATAAAGTTAACCATATAGCTACCATATGACTGGGCTATCTCATTCCTCGAGAGGAAATCATGTGTCCACATAATCATGTGTCCAAATGAATATTCATAGTATAATAGCTAAAAAGTGGAAATTGCCCAAAAGTTCATCAACTATCGATGGATAAGCAAGTTGTGGTGCAAAGAATGAACTACTGATTGAAGCAACAACATGGTTAAATCACAAAAACATTTAATGAAAGAAGTTGGATCCAAAAGACTATAATTATATAACAACCGGGTAAAAGGAAAACTTTATGTCTCTACAGGAAATGGATTAGAAGTTGTGAGATAAAGGCTTTGAGCACAAAGAGTCATGGACAAACTTTTGGGAGAATGGTATAGTTTTCAATCTAGATTGTGGAGTGGTTATAAGGAAACCTGGTGGGGCAGTGTTCAAAGTGCTTAGCTACTGACTGAAAGGTAAGTGTTTGAACTTAATAGCCAAGTGTGTATAGAATAAAAAGGCTGTATGCTTCCAAAATGATGAGCAATATATGTGATGCTGTCCTACAGAAACAGAGTCAAGATGCAATGACCACTAAACCTGGTATCTGGGGAATAGAGGGCATATTAATAAGAGCTGACAGTCTGAGACCTAAAATTATTTGCTTGCTAAGAATCTTAAGAGGAAATCTGAAGAGTACACAAAAGGATTAGGCAAAGGGCTAGATGAATGTGTTCATGATGGCAAAAAACATTATCCAAATAATAAGAAAGTGGGCAAAGTCATCTATAGTAGGAGCAATCTGTTAAAGACAGACTGGGGCACAGACTAGAAATATAAAAGGAAATATAAGATGTCAGAAGAAGATTCTCAAGAGCAAGTGTCTGATGAAATTTCTTTCAGGTTACAAGAATCAAAGAAAATAAATAAAAATAAAGAACAAAAGAAAGACCTAATTTCCCATGTAGTGATGACAATTGAGAACAAGAAGGCAGTTTAGCTTCTGATGGAAAGTACTGAAGTTGAGCAAAATGGTGGCCTTTTAATAATGTGTGGTAATGGAAGAAGAACCACAGGTGAAGTTTTTCTGAATCTCCTGAAAAACACTGTTAGTATTAAGGAGGATACTATTTGTATTAAGAATATTTTCTAATTTATATTAACATTTTCTAATTTCTACTAAGAACATTTTCACATTGAAGATACAATGACTATGAAAATGAAAGGTCTGCTAGGAAGTGAAGAATACAGTGTTGGGGAAGAAGATGAAACAAGTGTATTGTTCATATCTCCACAGGGAAAGAGGGACCAAACTTAAATGTGATGTTCCAGAATGTGAATGCAGCATGAGGGCATGGAATGGGAGCCAGTGGAAGGATCTGAAGGCCTAGCCCCAATCCTAACTAAGTGGACAGTTGCTCTTCCCTCCAGGGTAGTTTGCTTTGGAGGACAGCACTGAGGTTGCAGCTCTTGGAGAGGGGCATGTCTGACCAGAGCACATGAGAGCAAATGAAGGGAGAAGAAGAGAGAGTGGATTGCATCCTGGCCCACGGAGCCTTGAGGATGATATCTCCACTCAGAACAGTCAATGTACAGAGAGGACCATAGGGCTGACCCCACTATGAAACAAGCATCTCTTGCTGACCCACGGCTCTACAGGGATGACAATGGAGAAGCAGGGTCTGACCCCACCACACCAAGGCAAAACACTGAGGGTGTGCAGCAGAGCAGCATGGGGAACATTGCATGGAGTTCCTGAGGGAGTGCCAAGGATATACTTTGGGGCCAGGTTGTGTTACCCCACCCGACTCAACCAGGAGACATTCCTGGAGGTCAATGAACAGACTTTGAACTATTTACAGGTTTTTCTTTTGTTAGTATTATTTTATTTTTTTAAACTTATTTGTACACTTTTTTTCCGGACATTAGTTTTTTTTGTTGTTCTCATCTTTTCTTTTGTCGCTTCATCTCGTGATTTTTTTGTGTGTGTGTACATATTATTATCTGCAACTCTATCTAGATAGGATAGCATGGATGAACAATCTGAAGGAGGAAAACAATGGGACTGATGGTTCTGGGGGGACATGAGAGATGGAGGGAAAGGAGGTGAGCAGGTGGTGTTGACCAAGCCAGGGATAAGAGAACAACAAGTGATCCAAAATCAGTGACAAGGTGGGTGTGAGAGGCCAGATAGGGATTGATCAAGAGTATTGTAACTGAGAGAAATTACTGAAACCCAAATGAAGGCTGAACATGATAGTGGGACAAGAGGAAAGTAAAAGGAAAAAGAGGAAAGACGTAGAAGGCAGAGGACATTTGTAGAGGTCTAAATACAGGCATATACAAAGGTAAACATATTTATAGATGATGGGGAAATACAGGCATATACAAAGGTAAATATATTTATAGATGATGATGGGGAAATAGATCTACGTGCGTATACTTATAGGGTTAGTATTAAGGCAACAGATGGACATTGACCCTCCACTCAAGTACTTCCTCAATGCAAGAACACTTTGTTCTATTACATTGGTATTCTATGATGCTCACCTTCCTGACATGATCACTGAAGTTAAATGTGTGTATAAGCAAAGGTGGTGAAGAAATCTGAGGGTGCCTGACTATAAAAAGATATAGCATCTGAGGTCTTAAAGGCTTGAAATTAAACAAGTGGCCATCTAATTCAGAAGCAACAAAGCTCACATGAAAGAAGCACACCAGCCTATGTGACCACGAGGTGTTGAAGGGATCAGGTATCAAAGAACTAAAAAAATTATCATTATAAATGAAGGGGAGTACAGATTGGGGAACCAAAGCCTATCAGTAGGTGAAGTGACAACCTTTTACAGAAGGGTCGTGGGGAGGAGATGAGCCAGTCAGGGTACAGTGTAGCAGCAATGAAATATGCAACTTTCCTCTAGTTCTTAAATGCTTCCTCCCCCCAATTTTATCCTGATCCCAATTCTACCTTACAAATTTGGCTAGACCAGAGCATTTACACTGGTACAGATAGGAACCAGAAACGTGGGGAATCCAGGACAGATAATCCCTTCAGGATCAGTGGTGAGAGTGGCGATACCGGGAGGGTGGAGGGAAGGTGGAGTAGAAAAGGGGAACTGATTACATGGATCTAATATAACCTCCTCCCTGATGTACAGACAACAGGGAAGAGGGTGAAGGGAAACATCAGACAGTGTACAATATGACAAAACCATAATTATCAAGGGTTCATGAAGGATGGGGAGTGGAGAGGGAGGGGGGATATGAGGAGCTAATACCAAGGGCTTAAGTGGAAAGAAAATTATTTGCAAATGATGATGGCAACAAATATATAAATGTGCTTTGCATAGAGTGGATGTACATATGGATGGTGATAAGAGTTGTTTGAGCCCCCAATAAAATTATTTTTTTAAGAAAAGAAGATGAAAAAAGCTATTAAAAGTCCAAATTTTCAAGAAGAAACTTTTGCAAGTGACACAAATGAGATTCTGGTCTCCTCATGTATCAGAGAAGGATTTGGAGAAGTAAAGTTGTATGCAGAGGAAGTCTTTGAGATCAATTATTCTAATGATACAGACATTTTCTAATAACTTAAACATTTTGATGATTTGGAAGAATAGGCTTTTAAAATAAGCATTGCAATAAAGTACTCAAACTGAGACTGTTTTGTTGTACTTTACACCGGTAACCTGAAAATCTGGAGGAGAGAGTTTTGTGTGTGTTTTGTTTTGTTTCAAATAAAATCGAGTATGTGGGGAGAGGAGTGTTCCTGACTGATAGAAACAAAAGTTCTCATGTCCGACAAACGCTCTAAACTATGTCGCAATGAACTTGATCTCTCAATCCCTTGCCTGTCGACTCTAATTCTTTTCAGCTCCTGCCATTTAAAAGTTGGTTTTCTGGTTTTCTTTGCAATGAGTAATGATGCTTTGGTTTAAAAAATATTGCAATGCCCTGCTCAATACT
This sequence comes from Nesogale talazaci, assembly GCA_004026705.1. NCBI lineage: Eukaryota > Metazoa > Chordata > Mammalia > Afrosoricida > Tenrecidae > Nesogale > Nesogale talazaci. The sequence continues at coordinate 19,329 of PVJH01031807.1, forward strand.
CGCCCTCAGGAAGGGACCACGGAAGATATGGGTGCTATAGCAAAATGTGGTAAGGAAATTAGATGGTTCCCGGCTATCAGATACAATAACATCTGGAGTCTTGAAGGCTTGTTTCCAAACCAGCAACCATTTAAGTGAGATGTCAACGAAGCTCCTATGGAAGAAGCGCACCATCACCGAATGATTGAAGTCATACCATCTGAAGTCGGAGGAGGGATTAGTATCAGAGCCTAAGTTGTGAGAATCCAGTTTGCCAAAGGCGATGAATGATGGTGGAAGCCCAAGGCACATTTGTGGGAACCACACAGGAAAAAAGCCTCTTGTGAGCTCCCTCTATCCACAATAGAGAGATGGAAAAAAAATAGAGGGGTGGGAGGAAAGTGACTACTAAGCAGAGTACACTGGAGACATGGGTATAGAAGGTCAAAGGGATAAACCTGACTTGGGCGTTAAAGCTTTGTCAGTTGATCCTCTCTCTGATACACGCTGGAGCTGATCTGGTTTTCAACATTTTCTGTATTTGTTTGCTTGCTCATATTAGGGTTTATCGCAGATGTGGTATGCCATTGGGAGTCACCCTCTTGATATTTTTTTGGGGGGGGGGAATCACTGCTCTCCGGTGGTGGGAGTAGGAGACCCAGCCCCACTGCTGGAATTGAACCTCTGTCCCAGTGGGCCGCAGTCCCGTGCACAACCACTACGCCACCGGGGCTCAGCCCCACCCTCTTGAATTTTTATCACATGTTTTTTATAAATGAAACCCAGGATTGATGAACCTATAGGGACGGCAAGTAGAGTAAGGGTTTCTGGGGTACTGGGAGGGGGTGAGGGTCAGTGCTGGTGGGGGGTGGGGGTAAAAGGGAATCACTGTCAAGGAGTCCAGGAAGGAAAGGAATGTTTGGAAATGGAATAATATATATATTAACTTCCAATTTAAAAAAAAGAGAAAAGCATAAAAATAGTATTTTAAGTAGGTTTTAAAATTTTTTCTTTATTACAAATGTATGTAGGATTTGTTCTTGATCCCAGTTTAGGTGCTGTGTTTGTTTGTTTTATAGAAAATAAAGATATGAAAATATATTGGAGGGGGATTTCAAATAAAAGAATCCTAATGGAACACAAAAGGAGCCCTATTGGCACAATAGTTAAATGTTCTGCTACCACAATGCCCCAGAGAAGTCCCCAAAATAGACTTCAGGCTAGCAGGGGCAGTTCCCAGAACCCTCCAGGACTAGTGAGGAGATAGCAGTAAAGGTCAGTGGACAGACCTGCAATTATCTATGCTTTTTTTTTTTTGCTAGTTATTATCACTTTTCCCCTCTTATTCAGTCTTTTGTTTTCTTTTTGTTTTGTCTCCCTTATTTTGTTTGCTACCTATATAAGATAGGCATGAGTAGCAAGCCCGAGGAGAAAGCAACAGGACTTATCGTTTCAGATGGCCTTGCAGGGAGGAGGAGTCAGGGAAAGGGAGTGGTGGGAAAACAAGGTCATAGGGGAACAACTAGGGAATTAGAATCATCAACAAGGAAGATGTAGAGATCTTAGGGTTGTTGGAGCAATAGCAATCTAGCTGAGAGGAATTAAGAGGCAGAAGAAGGGCGAGTGTGATGGGGCAGGAGGAGGGTTAAAGAAATGAGAGGAAAGATCTAGGAAGCAAAACTGTAGATAGAAGTAGAAACATAGGTATGTATATATGTAAATATGTTAATTCATTAAAAATAGAGGTATTGGCCTATGAATATATATATTCTATGGCAATACACTGAGATAGTGGATGAACTTTGAGCCTCTGCTCAAGTCCTTCCTCAACACAAGAATACTTTGTTCTAACCTGACATTCTGTGATGTTCACGCTCCTGGCAGGATTACTAAAGACAAAATGGGTGCACAAGCAAATGTGATGAATAAAACAGATGGTGCCCGGCTATCAAAAAAATAGCATCTGGGGTAAAGACTTGAAGTTAAACAAGTGACCATTTAGTAGAAAAGCTACAAGCCCACCTAAAAGAAGCACAGTAGCCTGTGCAATCATGGCATGTTGACAGAATCAGTTAACAGGCACCAGAAGACCCCAAAGAAACAAACATATTGTTGAGAATGAGGGAGGTTGGAGCAGAGATCCTAAACCCATCTGTAGGCAATAGGATATCCCCTCATGGAAGGGTCACAAGGAAGGGATGAGTCAACCAGAGAACAGTATAGGACCTAGGAAACACATACTATTCCTTTCCTTGAACCTTCCTCACCCCTCAACTATCATGATCACAGTCCCACCTTTCACTCTGAGCTAGACTGGAGCATGTACACTGGTACAGATAAGAGCTCAGGACATATGGAATCCAGGTCAGGTAAACCCTTCAGGAACATAATTGGGAGCTGAGATACCAGGAGGATGGAGAAAGGTGGGGGATTACAATGAATGACACATAAACACACACACACACAACTCAGGGGAATGAACAGAAGAAACTATGGAGGAAGGAAGACAGCAGTTAGTGTTAAGGTATGAAAATAATTTATAATTTATCAAGGGGCAAATGTAAATATATTGATACACAATGATGGGAAAATAGATCTATGTACCTATATTTATAGGTTTAATAAGGTTTAATATTAAGGTAGCAGATGAACATTGGGCCTACACTAAAGTGACCAGAAATCCCGGTTTTGGTGAGAAAGTCCCAATTTTAAACAAATTTTTCCCGCATCTGGTGGCATTTTAAAAGAGTCGTGATTTTTAGAAAGAATGCACCACAAGCTAGGGAACGGTGTGAGAACAGGAAGGTAATATACCCCCTCTAAACTCCCCCTCCTCCCTGGTCAATGGTGTCCTGCTTTACCAATGTTAAAATCTGGTCACTTTAGCCTATATTCAAGTCCTCCCTCAACACAAAAATACTTTGTTCTAACAACCTGACATTCTATGATGCTCACCTTACCAACATGATAACAAAGTGGGTGCATAAGCAAATGTGGTGAAGAAAGCTGATGGTGCCAGCTATCTAAAGATACAGCATCAGGCTGAGCCCCGGTGGCGTTAAGTGGTTGAGGGCGGGACTGCAGCCTGAGGACTTGGCGGTTCAAATCCAGCAGTGGCTCTCAGGAGTGGCACTGGGTAGTCCCCACGACCACCAGAGACAGTGACGCCCAAAAACAAACAAAACAAACAAACAAGATATAGCATCTGTGATCTTAATGACTTGAAGATAAACAAGCGGCAAACTAATTGAGAAGCAACCAAGCCCACATGGAAGAAGTACACCAGCCTGTGTGATCATGTGAGGTCAATAGGATCAGGTATCATGCATCAAAGACCCAGAACAAAAAAAAAATCATATTATTGTGAATGAAGATGTGTGTGGAGTGGAGACCCAAAGCCCATCTGGAGGCAACTGGACATCCTCTTACAGAAGGGTAAGGAGGGGAGGAGTCTAGCCAGCCAGGGTGCAGTGTACCACTGATGAAACATACAATTTTCCTCTAGTTATTTATTGCTTCCTCCCCTCCCCCCACTATCAAGACCCCACTTCTATCTTATAAATCTGGCTAGATCAGAGCATGTACACACATACAGACAAGAGCTGGAAACCAAGAAGATCCAGAGCACAATAACTCCCTTAGGACCAATATTGAGAGTAGCTGTGATGGGTCGGTTTGTTGTGCCAGCATGGCCACAGAAGATTGGTGGGTCTCTTGTGATGGCATGACCAAGGAACACATGGGATGAATTGAAGGGCAGAGACAGGACGGGCTCAGCGAATCCTGCCCTCTCTCTTGCTTCCAGATCTTCGGACCAGAGAGCTGCCTTGTTCGTCCTGTGCCTTGACCTTCAGGTCACACTACCCATGGGACACCTAATAGTGGACTGTGGAGCTGTGAGTTGAGGTTCCTTCAAGTCCTACTTCGCCATGCTCCTGGGATATACATCTCTTGAGCTGGGGATGTTGGACTCTGTCATCTGGCTGACTATTGGTGACCTGCTCTGCTGTTTGCTGCCTGTGACCAGATAGCCTGAATTGCTCTACAGAGGACTGCTCAGTG
>PVJH01031808.1:0-5000 GCA_004026705.1 Nesogale talazaci
AGATTGGGGACCCAAAGCCCATCAATAGGTGAGGTGACATCCTTTTGCAGAGGGGTTACAAGGAGGAGATGAGTCAGTTAAGATACAGGGTAGGAGCTATGAAATATGCAACCTTCCTCTAGTTCCCATGCTGCCTCCCACCCACTATCATGACCCCAATTCTACCACATAAATCCAGCTAGACCAGGAGATGTACAGGAAGTTGGAAACATGGGAAACTTAGGATAGATGATCCATCAAGACTAGTGATGGGAGTGGTAATACCAGGAGGGTGGAGGGATGGAGGAATGGAGAGGGAGAACCAACTTCAGGGATCTACACGTAGCCTCCCCTCTGGGGCATGGACAACAGGGAAGTGAGTGTTGGGACATATTGGACAGTGTACAGGATGAAAAAATAATTTGTAAATTACTAAGGGTTCAAGGGGAAGGGGGGGAGGAAGGGTAATAAGGAGCTGATAATGGGGACCTGGAGGGAAGGATAATGTTTTGAGAATGATGACGGCAATGGGTGTGTAAAAGTGGCCTGAATACAACTGATGTTGTTAGGGACTGTGATGGGAGTTGTAGGGGCCCCCAAATAAAATGATTAATTTTAAAAAAAAGGGGGAGAGGAAAAAGGGGAGTTTTTTTTTTAAAGAGGAGCTTGTATCAAGGGCTCAAGTGGAAAATATTGGTAAATATATGTGGAAATATGTGTGCAAATGTGCTTGATACAAATGATGTACCGAATGTGGTAGTAGCTGTAAGAGACCCCAATAAAATTTAAAAAATATTTTAAAAATAGTTTTCCCTTATGGAGTCAAAAGCAGCTGATGTGAGACAAATGAAATGCATTTATGCTGTAAATCTGCAAGTTTTAAATTCATGCAGTATGTGACATGGAGCTCCCTGGTTTATATCAGTAGATTTTTAGATCATCAAAGATACAAATGAGATTTTTTATAAAACTGAGAATGGATGCTGATTTCACAAACTTGATTACTATACAACATGGATATTTTTTTCTTAAAAAAAAAAAATCTAAAGGAGGGCTGAGCCCCGGTGGCGTAGTGGTTGTGTTGCGAACTGCGGCCCACTGGGACGGAAGTTCACTTCCAGCAGTGGGGGTGGGCCTCCTACTCCCACCACTGGAGAGCAGTGATGCTCCCCCCCCCCCAAATAATAATCTAAAGGGATATAGGATTGAAATACTCCCGTCCCTGGAGAAGGGCATCATGCTTGGCACAGTAGAGGGGTGGTGCAAAGGAGGAAGGTCCTCAAGGAGATGGATTGATGCCGTGGCTGCAAGCGTGGGTTCAAGCACAGGAACAATTGTGAGGCGAGCACAGGACTGGGCAGTGTTTCATTCCGTTGTGCACAGGGCTTCTTGGGGTTCATGGAACCTGACAACAACAGAACTGGAACCAACAAACAAGCCAACAAACCCCCCAGAGACTTTAACTCAGTGAAACCCGTGAGTGCGGGAATGTGATGGAGCCGTCTCATGAAACACTTTGTCTTACCATTCCTACTACGGTTTGTTTTAGTGGAAACATACAACATTTGCGTTGTCCTTCTATGGCAGGCTTCCGCCTGACACGGGGTTGGGGCTACTACAGATTGGATGGTAACACTGTCATCAAGAAAACAACAGCCGTGAAGGGAGGAGACTGTCAAAATATGCCGGGCGTGCGCTGGCTCAACTCTGGTTCGATGGTAGTGGAAAGGTCAGTGGTTCAAATCCACCAGCCCCTCGTGGGGAGACAGATGTGGTGGTCTGTTTGTGTGAGCGTTTGTTGCCCAGGAAAGCCAATGGGGCAGATCTGCTCTGTCTGTTGGGTCAGTCGGAGTGGAAATCCACTCGACAACAGCAGGTTTCATACAATTTAGATGACTAGATCAATGGGATGAAAGAGAGAACTTTTAAAGGTAATCTGATAAAGTATAAATTAGTAAATAACTATTTGAGGATAAATGCCCACTTTGAAAAAAAAGTACTCAATTATATTACTAATTTTTTTAACCTTATATGATCCAGAAAAGTACAGACAGATGAAAGGCTAAATGTAGCATGCAAATCTATAAAGCATTAGGGAAAAACTAGGGACATATTCTTATAACCTCAGGTATCTAAAAGTCTTCTCATATAAAGTACAAAGTAAAATAGTATAAAGAAATTAATGGATAAATAGTCACTAAGAGAGTCATCTACAATTACTAAAATTGTTTTCATACACAAATACCATATATGTAAATCAAGTCAAGGGCGAAGTGACAGGCTGTTTTCAATGTCTGGCCATGAACGATGAAAATCTATTCAATTGATGCAATTGAAAAAGAAAGCTTAAAAAAAGTACATTTTAAACCCATGAACAGTCATCTAAGCTGCAACCACTGGTCTCTGCTTTTCCAGAAGAAAGAATGATGATATCCAAGAGATGCATGGGAACAATTTTCTGATGGACCAAGGAATGACAGATACATCTGTCTCCACAACCAGAAGAACTAGTTGGCGTCCAGTGACCAGTGCCAGCAGCAGTGGAAAGAAAGGCTGACATTAGGTGGCTTGGATAGAATGGGAGAAAAATATAGGACAACACCCCAAACTATAAAAGAGTTGGGCTTTCCTGTTGGGCCCCCAAGACAGTGGCCCTCTGGCATCATTCGGGTTTGGAACAGAATCCACCTTCACATGAGACTAATCCTGTAGTGGCTAATCAAGGTCAAACAGGTCAAGTTCAGGACCTTACAGAGAAGGACTGCGCACCTGGAAACAGTGGGAGGAGTCAGAGAGGTGATGTTGCATCGAGGGGATTGAAACGGACGCACTGAAACAGAAACTGCAAGCATGCCTGAACGCAAAATCTGTGAGTTCCTCCGTTCTGAATCCAAGATAAATGTTAAGGAAGCAGCTTTCTGCTAGGACACTCAGCTGGCTTTCCTAGTCTGTGATGCAACGCCATTGCCCTCTACTGGGGGCCAGAGGACATTGCCCGTGCTCAAAGCCAAGACTCAACCCAGGAGACAACCCTCATGAAGCAGGGAGCTTCAGGCACCCAGTCACGGGCATGTGACATCCGAGGGGATCTTGTGAGAAGCCCTCTAGGACAGTTCTTGAGGGAAGTCCTCTAGAGAAACGGGGCCATGGTGCCCTCGCCCAAGTTCAACGGTAATGCTTCACAATGACTCTTGACCTTGAGATTTTCACTGTCTGCTGACATCCCCCGCCCCACCCCACCCCCACCAGGCCCTGGAAGGCTGACAGCAGGCTAATGGAGGAGAATTGGGTTCCAGTAAGCCTAGGTGCATGTCCTGCGAACCTCGGCTCCATACGTATTTTAGCAGGTGCCTGAGGATCAGGGATTGAGCTGGCATATTCACAGGAGGAGATTATATCAGACATGGGTCTACACGAGTCCCCTGCAACAGTGGGGGTGGCATGGTGGGGGCGTTTCTAGCTACCTGGGAGCCCCCCACCTTGGACCCAGGTTACCTTCTCCTCTGCCCGAGAAATGTCTTAGGCTGCATCCACCAAAACTTGGCAGAGTATAAAGCTACTGCCTGTCCTCTGTCAGTGTGGGGAAGCTGCCCATCGTTGGTGTCTGAGGCGACATGCTGTAGTCTCTCTGTGCTCTGCAGTGAGGATTCTGAGAGTCCTCAGTAGGGCCAAGACCCTGTTGCTTGTTCCCATTGACCCCCCCCCCCCCACCAACACCACAGAGTCAATACCAATGCAGAGTGAGCCTGCATTGGGTCTCTGGGGCTTTGTGAATCTTTTCTCATGGAATGGCTGGTGGGTTTGAACCATCAACCCAGAGGTTCAATACTCCCCTGACAGTACCACTAGGGAATCTTAGTCAGCCCTTCTCACCTCCCTGTCTCTATCCCGCGTACTGGGATCACCTCCCACATACACTGCTGGCACCTGCTGGTTGGGGTGGGGGATGCACCGAACTCATCTCAAGGTGAACCTATGCCCAAGGGTGCTTTTCCTGGGCTGCTTTTGCGGAAGTACATAGCTAGGTTTTCCTTCCAGGTCACTCTTTGTCCAGAAGCTCTGCTGAAATCTGTCCTGCGTGCGTGCACGCACACACACACACACACACACACACACACACACAACCTCTGCTGAAAGACACGTGGTCGCTGAGAATTCCCACACCGAGAGAGAGCATTCTAGGAGCGTTGCCCCCCCACCCCGCTCACGCACTGCGTGCCATTAAGCAGATTCCAATCCCTTCTGGCCCTAGATACAAGGAGAGGCTCTGCACTGGTTCTCTAGACTCTGATCTTTCCTGGGAGAGAGCACCAGGTTGTTTGTGCGCATAAACGGGCTACCGTCCGAATCCTTGACTTTGGGGGTCTGCGTTTGGAGAGGTGGTAGTTGTACACTCTGCTGTCAATTTGAGACTATTGAGAGGGAAGTGGTGGAGTTGAGCCTGCCAACCACCCAACCAACCACCCAACCAACCAACCCAATCAATCCACCAACCCAACCACCCAACCAACCACCCAACCAACCCAATCAACCAATCAAGCCAACCAACCAACCAACCAACCACCCAACCAACCCACCAACCAACCAACCAACCAACCCAATTAACCAAACAATCAACCCATCAACCCAAACAACCAACCAACCAACCTCATGGCCATCAAGTCAATGCTGACTCATAGCGGCTCCAGAGGAAGGGCAGAACTTCCCTGTGACTTTTAGATCTGGGCCTCTCCGAGCCACAGGGGCTGGAGGAAGGCGTGTTCCTTGTAAAAAGCACGCATGTGCGCATGTGTGTGAGTGTGTGTGTGTAGGCGCGCACGCGGTCGGGGCAGGGTTTCCACTCAAGCGACTCGGTTACCTGATGGGGGTCCAGATCTGGGGGATGGGCGCTGGGGTTAGACAGAAGTTCCTTGTCCCGGGGCTCTTCCAAGCCCACCCGGGCCCTCCTCCACCTCCGAGCCCGTCGGTCGGCGCCGTGGGGGGCTTCGTCGGGCTCGCTGCTGTCGTCGGAGGTCTCTCCA
>PVJH01031808.1:10000-23391 GCA_004026705.1 Nesogale talazaci
GACTTTCTGTGGCAGTCATGTGCTTATGTTAATTTCATGATTGACATGGAGGGGTGGAGTCTAGCCTGTTAATCTGGAGATCACCATTGAGTAGCCAATGAGGACTCTATGTGGGCATGGCGTTCTCCTGAGACTTCTGGGAAATCTTACGATATTTCCCTTGTGAAGATGAGAATCTAGCTCTCCAGTGGTTGGGAGTTAGTCTCAGAGACGATGAATCACGGACAAGCCAAGATGGCAGTGTTTGAGAAGCTGGAGGAGCTGGCGGAGAGACCACATGGTTTTGCCCTGATGGAGCCAGACCTCTGAAGCTGGGGAGGCCACATGGAGACCTCTGCCAGAGATGCGTTGCTTCTGCTGTTGATGGACCCTGAGGCCTGGAAGCGAGGAGCCATGTGGAGACCCCTGCCAGCGCCGGGATTCTGTACCCACAGACCTGTGACATCGAAAGGAGACTTTATAGATTGATTTCGGGCATATGGGTTAATATCGAATTTATGACTTTGAACTGGACTGGGCTCAATGTCCTGTTCCTCTTGTATATAAAACTTTTCTTTATATCTATATGTGTGTCTGTGAAATTTGTTCTTCTAGCCTACGCGGACTAACACACTTTCCCTCCTGGAAGGACGAGGACACATCTCTAGGCCCTCGTTGAGCACCCTGAAGTGACGCCTGGTTCCCACACCTATGCTCAGGGCACTTCCCTCACCCCAGGGCTCTCCAGGAGTGCCCAACTGAATGAGGGGCCCGAGAATTCCTCCAGCTGCGCTGACAGTGAGGAAGAGAGGGTTGCACTCCATGGGTGTCTCTTGCCCCAGGCTGTAGGGCTCAGTGGCCCAGCTCCCCCAGAGCTGTCACCCTCTGATTCAGATATATGAGAAGCAGGGACCCTCGGAGCCCACAGACCTATTCGGTGCCGCTTAAAACAGTTACTTGAGTTGTGCAGCCTGTCCATGCTCCTCCAGCTGGGCAGAGAGGACTCCTCCCTGGGGTGCGGACCCTGGTCCCATGGCTGGCTCCAGGCCACGTCCTGGGAAGAAGCCTTCAGGGCATCTTCTGCCGCCAGCGAGCAGGCGGACAGGGACCGCTGTGTAAAGGAGAGGAGGGGCAAAGGGTCAGTTGGCACAGTGGCTTTCGGGGTGGACATGTGGAGTGCGGGGACATCACATGTCAGGCTCCCCACCCCCACCCCCCACCTCCCACCGCGCAGCTGCTGAGGAGCCTGGAAAGCTCTCGGTCAGTCCCTGCCACCGCCTGAAATGATGGACGGGCCCCTGCTTCTTTTAAGGCAAGTTCGCCAGGCTTGCTAGAAAGTCACGCTGTGGAACCGGACAGAACTGGCTCTCAGTGGGCTCCTGCTGACCCCGCTTTCCCACTGGAAGCGCTCCTACAGGGAGGGCACCGGCCATGTAAATGCCATGTCACACACAGCGAGCGCAGGCGGCAAACCTGCGGCTCTAAGAACATGCTTCTGTGGAGCCCCTGGGGCCCACTGTGTTACACGTTTGGGCGGTTCAAATCCACCCGCAGCTCCGCGGGAGAAAGGTGAGGCTGGTTCCTTCCCCAAAGTGTTGACCTTCTCAGAATCCCATCCCCGCAGCTCTTCTCGGTCATGTGGGTCCCTCTGAGTCCGTGGTAAGTTTACAGGCGGCACAAACAACTCAGAGAGAAGGAGTGGAGACGGGAATTCCCGCAGTAGAGACGCGAATTCCGGTGGCTGACAAGAAACGGCTTTCCGTGGCATCTTATCAGCCAGGAAGCTCGGATGCTGTTGACGGAAAGTTTTATCCACTGGGCAGAGACCCATTTTGATGGAAGGACCTTTGATGTGTCACCTAGCTTGTTCTTCCCGGGCTGTCTTTTAATTCCCTTTTTCCATGAACTCTTTGAGGGTCCCTCGTAAAGGACTCGCTAAGCTGTGAACGCTACCAAGGGTCACTCTTAAAGTGACCAGACGGCCCTCTTTTTGACAATCTAACAAGGTCTCACGGCGTTTTAAAATTAAAATATATTGCAATACTATTTTTGCGTTCTATGAACATTTTGGTTGCTCCATGTGGACCAAATTTTTAATCAAGAAACTCCCCATCCCACCAAGGTCAATGGTGTCCCGCTTACAATCTGGTTACATTCCCCTGCCTCCGACAAGTTCCACACACCCGTCCACCTGGGTAGAGGATAGAGCGCCCGGGATCTGCAGACTTGTCTGTCAATGTCCTGGTGAACCCATGGTCAAGTGAGCTCACGCTACCTTAACCCCCACTACCGTCAAGCCCATTAGGGCACAGAGTGGCCATACCGGACAGTGTTGTGCTGACCCCTCTAGACTCTGTGGAGCTGTCAGTCCTTAAGAAGAAGAGTGCCACATCTTCTGCCCACAGAGCTCTGGGGATCCCCCCCCCCCCTGCTATAATGGCCCTTTGCCTTAGCAGGCTTCCAGGCTTCCTTGGTGCTCATCTGTGTCTTCTTGCCCATGCTCCCACCACACTGTGAGTCCCTCAGGGCAAGAGTGGCGTCCTGTTGGTGGGGTGATCCTGGCATCTGGCACCGTCCCCCAAGCGGTCCTCAGAACCATCCGAGGTTTGCTGTGGAATGGGGTGTGATTTGCGGTATGCCAACAGGATGGGATTTTCAGAGGTGTCTATTTTTATTCGTCATTGTATTGGGGGGGGGAGGGGAGTGGCTCTTACCAATTATGTAACAATCTTTCATTCAATGGTATGGTACAGAGGTTGCTGTTAACGTTTCCCAAACATTTTCTTTCTATTTGAGCCCTTGGTATCAGCTGCTCTTTCTCCCCCTCCCTCCCCTACCCTCGTGGATCCTTGATCCATGATATGTTCTTGTTGCTGTTTTGGGTCTTACACTGTCCATTGTCTCCCTTCACCCATATTTCTGGTATTTGTTCCCGTAGAGGGTGGGGGGGGGCGAAATATACAACCTTAGAATGGGTTCCCCCTTTCTTCCCCCTACCTCCACCCTCACTATCCCCCTACCCTCTTAATATCTCTACTCCCACAACTGTTCCTGAGCCCTTTATCTGTCCTGAATTTCATGTGTGGAGATCTCTTATCTGTACCAATGTGTGTACTCGGTCAGGTAGAGCTGGGTCATGATGGTGGTGGTGGTGGTGGTGGTGGTGGTGGTGGTGGAAGCATTCCAGAACTAGGGGGACGATGTATCTGTCATTGTTCAGATGTTTTATTATTATTTTTAAATGACCTTCTTGATTAAATTGGGGAGCAGGGGGAGGAAAAGACAAGGCTGTCTGCCATCACCCCCACGTACGTCCCGGAGGTCAAGGTGGCCCATGTGACATGTGGTTTTCACGTGTGGCTTCCTCCACTCAGAGGGCACAGCCGGCACCCATCCGTCCATCCTCTGGCCCTGAGCTGCTCGGTGTCTCGGCCTGCGGGCTACCATGGTGCTCACAGAGTCCCCTGCTGTTCACGACGGACATCCTTCACAGACCAAAGTGCAAGGCTAGTGGTCTTTCAGGAAGTAAAATGGTGCCGTTGTTCTATAGTGGCGCTGCGGTAGAGTCTGTATTCTCCCTGCAGCAGACTCTGTAGTCTCCCTGCAGTAGACTCTGTATTGTCATTGCAGTGGAGTCTCTGTATTGTCGCTGCAGTAGACTCTGTACTGACTGCAGTCTCAGCCAAGCCCTTGGCTGTTCTCCAGGCCTTCTTTGTTGGCTTCTCATTATGAATTATGGGGCCCACGTTTTAGAGAGGGAATACACACTTAGTGCTCCATTTCTCGGTGGCTTACACTACATTGAATGTGCTGGCAGAAGCTACCAGTGTATGTGTGTGTGTGTGTATGTGTGTGTGTGTGTGTGTGTGCATTTTTAATCTCAAAAACCCTTCCTTCCTCACCTGCAATGCTCAAGATAACTAAATGCACAACCCCTTTCTGGCGCCAACAGGAAAGGCCGGTGTTAGGTAGCTAGCAGAGGAACAGGGGGCTGTCCCTCCTAGGCCTGCAAAGGTTCCCGTGGAGGAAGTTGGAAAGACATCAGGCAATCTTTAGACGCCTAGGAAGACCCCAAACTGAGCATGCTCAAGCCCCTGAGCCAGGCGAGAGGTACACCTGGGAGCCCAGACTAGGGCCAGGCTCATGTCTAGGGGGTCGACCAATACCATCCAACACGCCTCCCCAGCCAAAAGTTTGAAATAGCCTGGCCTTGGGAAAGTCTTACTGTCTCTTCCCCTGCTCCTGGTCAGACGCAGGTGGAGAGTGAGGGTTCCCTCCCCTACTGTGGGCACCATACACCTGTTCTGGGACTACTCAGAGCTCACTGCCTCTGGGCTCACATGCTCTCAGCCTTTAGGGTTCTTGGGCTTCTGGAGTCCCCTCATGTTCCATGCATGTGGAAGCTCTGTTCCACGTTGTTATTCATGCCCAGCTTAGCTGCCTGGAAATAGTGTGTCCTCTTTTGAGACTGTAAAACAGAAGCTTGTCCTGTCCTTCATCAACACTCAGGTTGGGTCACACAATGTCCCAAGTCCTGCCCCCTTCCAGAAATCTAACAGCAGGCCCTATGCTTCCCTTGGGAGTTGCAGGTGGCCGTCTTCACCATCCACTTCCGTCAACACGTGCTCTGCACGAAGGACAAAATGACAACCTAACTGCCATAAAAGACGCCCACAAGGCTCTCTGCCACAGCCCCCAGGATTTTGATCTACTCAAATTTCCAGGCAGGACAGAGAACCTGGTGCCCAAACCTGCTATGCGCAGGCCCCCTGCAATGAGTCTACAGCCCAGGAGATGGAGCCACAGCCAAGCTCTTTCTTAGCAGCAGGGGGACTCCCTTTGGCTTCTGGATGCCAAGCAATGACTGAGTGTAGGATTTGCTTATCAACCTAGACGTGCGCCGCACGCCCACCCTTCCCATCCCATCTGGTCTTATCCTTTAACCTTTGCTGGGCTGGCAGCCTCAGAAGGGGTGGGCCTGAACTCCTTCTCTCCCACCCCCAAAATGCAAGAAATAGCCTGGGAATGGCTGGAGGAGTCTTTAGGTCAGACTTCCGGCATGCCAGCAAGGCTTTGTAAAGATGGATTGGGGGGATTTGAACTCTCAAGCTACCAATATGCTTCAGGTCCTCCCTCAGGGACAATGTGTTAGATTTGTGCCAGCCTCTCCTTTTGCTTTCCATGGGGTCTTGGTGAATTGCTTGGCCACTTTAAGTCCCCTTTCCCATGTCATGGGCAGGCAGCATGGCTGGCACTGGAAAGCAGTCCATATCCACTAGGGCAGTAGAACAGTGTGAATTAAGCCCACATCACCAGGCAGCATAGGCAGCTTGGACTGGACAGTATGACTCGGGGGTAACACAGAGATCTGGTGATCTGTTTGTGTGAAGACCCCGGCCAGCAAAAACTGTACAAGGGCTGCCTTTCTGCTCCATCACCCAGGGTCATGAGTTGGAAGCCACTCCAGGGACCTTTCCCTTTTCAATGTGCAATGGACCTTCTCTCTCTCTCTCTCTCTCTCTCTCTCTCTCTCTCTCTCATCACCAGCATTACCTGTTTGGGTGCACATCAGGGACTCAGGGAGACCGAGAGGGGCTGGATCACCTGTGACCAGCAGGGGGGTCCAGCCAAGGCAGGGCCTGAGCTTGAGTCTGTGTGGCTGTGGTCACTCCCGTTGCACACCCCTGGTGCTGCGCTGATCACCCTGGGGATGATTTCCTGGGGATGGCGTGCTCCAGACCGGTCGTGCTCTGTCCAGCAGGATTGGCCAGGTGAGCGAGCTGGTTCTGAACTAGAGTGACATCCGTTCCTTTTGTGATCACTTCCTGTGCGTCCCCCCTGCTGCCTTCCTCCAGCCACTCCTGCTACTTTCCCCTACTTTTGGGAAAGAGGCTTTGCGGCTATGCCAGGCATGCCGAGGCCCTGGCTGAGGCTTTGGAAAGAGGGACTGTGCTCTTCAGGAGCATTTCGGGTGAAAATGAGAGAGAAGAGTATTTTCAGCAGAGAGGCTTTTCGGAAAAGGGGGTCGGCGTTCGAGGGTGCTGTGAACAGACGAGGCAGCCTGGTGGTATGGCCGGGGAGTGCTGGTGGGAGAGAGACTTGATGCTAGAATCTTCACCCAGCAGACAGGTGCATCTGCCTCCCAGGGAGCAAGCGGCTGGGGGGTTTGAACCACCAACTTTGCAAGAAGGATCAGCTCCACGCTGATCTCACGGTGTCACAGGGGCTTGCCGGGCAGGGGAGGAGCCCCATAGAGACTGCACGGAGTGGCTGACAGCACCATGAAGGCCCAAAGCCATCCTTTGGGGAAGCTGTTGTCATTTCCAGTGACAGATCACACAGTGGCTCGGGGTCCCAGAGCTCCTCATAGGCAGACCTGGCCCGGCCCCTCCACCCCAGGAGCACAGAGGCAGGGTCCGCACCCTCTGCTCTTACCCTCTATCCCCTTGGGTTCACAGCTGATCCTGGGGAGCTGTGGGCGTGGCCACAGCCCACCCCCAGTTCGACTTGCAGCATGCAGAAAGTACATCGGAAAGACTCAGGATGGGGCCCACCGTGAGCTCAGCCACAGCCTGGGGACCAGCTGGGTCATGGGGCTTGGGGAGAGAGAATTCCTGGGGACTGCAGCAGCTGCTGGGCCCACGAGGAGGAGGCCCTCCCCTCTCTTGGCCGGGGGGCTTGGGCCTCCACTCAGCGCCCTGCGAGAGGCTGTCATGGCTCATCTCCTTGTTTCTGCCTGTCACCACGTCCCCTCTTGCCTGGATAGCCAGGTTAGAGAGAGTGGGCCAGCAGGCAGGGCCCGGATCTTCTCTTCATTTCCTTCTCCTTCATGCTGAGAGGCAGTGGGCAGTCACCAGCCGACAGGGCCAGGGCCTGTCCTGCCTCATCATGGGTATGTTAAGTTTCTGAGCTGGCGGGGAAGGGGAGGTGGGGAGAGATGGGGACAGCTGATGCAGGCAGGCAGAGCTGCCAGGCTTCCTTGCTGAGCTTCTGAGCACTCTGATCATGCAGGGACAGGGGCAGGGAATAGGGGCACCCCGTTCACATGTCCAATTGTCTAGCTGTGAATCACACCTGCGGGCTGCTCTGCCACTTCCCTCAGGTGACAGATGGGCACCCTGAGGCCCGGCTGGTCCCTCATTTTCTGGCTGAACCTCAGCCCACAATCCCCCAGTTGCCCGGGGATCCAGCCTGTGGCCAGCGCCACCCCAGCCCTCTGCAGAGGTGACATCAAACTGGTAACACAGGACTTCAGAGACTCCGTGATCCCATCACTAAGACCCTGAGGCCCCCTGGGACCTCAGAGACTCCATCGCTAAGAGCAGGCAGGCCTCTGGAACCCTCTGCATGCTGTGGCTGTGCCTAGAGACCTCGCTGTTCTGCTCACGGGGGACCATTCTAAGCAAGGCTGGGCAACCTTCTCACAGTCCCACTTCACAAGGACCCAAGTGAAAATACTCCTGTTGCCCCCCCCCCCAAAGACTTTATGAGACTCTTCAGGACAAAGACAAACCCTGTCACTGACCAAAGGACAAAGATTGTTGAGATGGCAGGTGTGCTGTCATACATGCCCATGACAAGAAACACTGTATTAAAAAGTGTGGACTATGGGCGTTTTCGGCAAATCTCCCCCCCCACCCCCAATCTTCATAAGACCCTCAGTCTCCTCCCTATCCCAAAGTGTCCTGGATCTCTCAACCCTTCTACCACCCCCAACCTCTCCCTGCTGCCCATGCCCAGTCCCCAGGGGTCAGGGGAGTCCACTGCAGATGGGGAACTGTGGTGTCCCTGGTTCTTTGGGGAGACGGGCTCAGCTTGGGACTTACCCAGAGGGTGGCGGGAGCCCAGTGGCCTCCCGGGGAGGCTGAGGTCCCTGTGTCAGGTGCCTTCAGACCGTGGCTCTGGGGTTGCGGCCACGCCGGCTCCCCTTCCGCTTGCTTCTCCCTCGTGCCCTTCTGTTTTCTTATGATCTGGGGCGGGGGGGGGCAGAGGGAGGAATAGGATATGTTACGATCATGTGGGGTCACTGGGACCACCCTGAGATCTAGCCTTCCATCCCCTTGAGTTTAGTCCCCGTAGATCGCTAGCCTGTTTCAGACCCGTTTATTATTATCATCATTATTATTAAAAGAGCATTGTATCGGGGGCTCTGCCAGCTCTCAGAACAATCCATGCATCTGTTGTATCAGGCATAGTTGTACATAGATTGCTATCATTCTTTCTAGACATTTACTTTCTATTGAGCCCTTGCTATTAGCGCCTCTTTTATCCCTTTCTCCCTCCTACCTCCCATCCCCATAAATTATTTTCATATCTTACACCGACCCTGTCTCCCTTCTCCCACGGTTTCTGTTGTTCACCCTCCTGGTGTGTGTGTGTGTGTGTGTGTGTGTGTGTGTGTGTGTGTGTGATTATGTGGCAATCATTAAGATCGGTTCCCCCTTCCTTCTGTCCTCTCCCTCCTTCCCCCTACCCTCTTGCTATGATTATTCCCATTCCTGTTCCTGGATTCCATATGTCATGAGTTCTTATCCCTTATCTGTACCTGTGCACAGGCTCCAGCCTAGCCCACAGTGAATGGGAGGACGTGCTACTGGGGGGTGGGGAAGCCTCAAGGAACCAGAGGAAGATTGTGTGTGTTACACTGGTGCTTTACTGTGCCCTGATGGACTCATCCCTTCCCTGTAACCCATGTGTGTGTGTGTGTGTGTGTGTGTGTGTGTGTGCGCACACGCGCGCTGGGGGGTGTCCCTTTATAGACCTGCTTTATGACACAAACACAGGCACCCCACCCATGGTCGTTCCGACAGCGCCCTGCATCATAGCTGCTGGCTGCAGGCCAGCCAGTGGCATTAACGGTGCCCTCATGCATGCAGAGCAGAAGCGGCTCTCTGGGTTTTCCAGGCCCGGGGCCGTCTCCTGAGGTGCCGCTTGGTGGGATCGAACTGCCAACCTCAAGGCTAGTGGATGAGAGCTCAGCTGCTTCCACGGGCCAGAGACTCTCCCCGCAACCAGAGATTCTCTGCAAATCCTCCTCAGAGGGACCTGGTGAACGTTTTCTCTTCTGTGCCTACCACATGCCAGCCCATCCTGGGCTCTGCACAAGGGAGGGGACTGTCAAAACACCAGAGAAAGTCTAGTCTCTCCCCCACCCCACTTTTCCAGGAGCTTTCCTGAAGTTCCCCCTGCCACCCCATGCCTGTGTCATCTCCTTTACTCTTCGGGGTGACTCTAAGAGCTAGGTGCTGTGGCTCTCCCCATTTTACAGGCGCTGTGAGGCACTGGTGCTGGAAGCGACTAGACAGCTGTGGGTTTGTCTTAAGGTCACATAGCTTGTCAACAGGGACGGATCTTGAAGCCCGAGCCTCTGACTCTCAATCCTGTCTTGAAGAAGCACCCGCACAACCCAGAGCCAGTGGGGACAGCCACCTAATGTGCGCCACCTGCGACGCTGGGCTTTGGCCGGAGGGGGTCCCTTCTCCTCCCCAGCTCCTCCAGGTAGAGAGCAGCAGGGAGCCAGCAGGAAGAGCGTGTTCTCCAGGGCTCAGACCAGACCAGGAGAGTGAAGGAAGGCCAAGAACACCAGGAACGGAGCAGGGACCCAATTGAGGCACGTGCCCACCTTGGCTGGCCTCTTGCTCTCCTTTGTAGCTGGCTGGGTGGTGGGCTAGGGTTCCCGCCCCTGTTCCAACACTACGACAGAGGTGTGTGCATGCAGTTTCAAGGTGTCCAGCAGGTGGAGCTAACATACCGGGGGCTGGGATTGGGTGAGCCGGTCATTGATGGGGTCAGTGTAGTTGGCTGATTGTGGTAGATGGGATTATGGTAAAAACAACACCATTTTACCATCACCAAGCCCCTCCTGACTCATGCAGTGCCTATAGGGCAGGGCAGCCCTTCCCCTGTGAGTTTGAGACTATCACCCCTGGTGGGAGTGGAAAGCCCCCGTTTTTGTTCTACGGAGCGTGCTGGTGGTTTCGAACCGTGAACCTTGGAGCTAGCAACCCAGTGCAGAAACACGGTGCCACCAGGGTTCTTAGGTGGGCCCTCTGGGGTCCCACTCATCCGACTCAGCCGTTAGCCACGTGACTCTGTGGTCCTGCCGGGCACAGGGAGGGCACCCTCTCCCACCTCTTGACTTTGAGCTTTGGCCAGTCACGTGTGAGGAGGGGGCCACGCCGAGGTCATCAGAGGCATGCATCCGTGGTTTCCTCTTGCTCTCTTGTGCATCTTCTAAGACAGCAATTCTCAACCTTCCTCACGCTGAGACCCTTTCATACAGTTCCTCATGTAGGGGTGACACACACCTGCCCATAACATTATTTTCGTTGCTACTTCACCGCTGTATTTTTGCTACTGCTATGAATCGGGCGACCCCCGTGAATGGGTCATTGGGCACCCAAAGGGGTCGCGACCCCCAGGTTGAAAACCACTCATGTTCTAAGACATAATGGCTGACACCCTCCCAGAGTGGCCCCAGATCAAACACATTGCTGCGTGTTTGATACCAGCCATGGCGCCAAGCTGAGCCCTCTGCCAGCAACTGGCCTCGATCCCCTGCCCAGGCACATCGACAAGAAGAAAACCACTCTTGTATGAACCCGTAGAGTTTAGACTCGGCTGCATGGACACATCACCTAAAGGGACAGTCCAGAGAGTGAGAGCAGCAAGTGACTGCCCGCCATCTTCAGCAAGAGACCATTGGAGAAGACAGACAGACAGACAGACAGACAGTCCCGGTCTCGGGAACAAGCTTCAGTGAGTGGCCACGTAAGTGCTGAACTCTTGGCCCCGCACCCACTAGCTCAGTCCCACCTCCCGCACAGCAGGCCCTGAAGAGGGAAGGCAGAGAAGCAGCAATGCCGGAGACCTTCCCTATATCCGCTCTGGGCACCTCCTCCAGGCCCCGGGTCACCCACCTTCTGTAGGATCGTTGTGGCCAGCTCCTCTGTCAGCTCCTCTTTGTGGTCCCGAAGGTAACTGGCCTCGTTCTGCTTGTCCTGTGGAGGGGAGAGAAAGAAGGGGAGGTCTGGGAGACTCGGTGAGGATCTCTCTCCCTCTCAGGCTCAGTCCCATTTTCCTGACGACTGATGGCGTGTGCATGTGTGTGTGTGTGTGTGTGTGTATTTGTGTGGGGGAGATGACTCTGTTTCCAAACTTGGCTGCTGTGGCAGTGACTGCCCTACAGCCCCCACTCTGCCTCCTGCCAGTAGGCTGCCCCTTACCCGCCCCGCCCCCCAACTGTAGAGAGAAGGGGAGGGCATACCAGGCTGTCGCCATAGGCTTCCGCTTTGTATATTGCTTCTTCAATGGCCTCTTCAGCCACGCGCAAGGCAACTGCCAAGGTGTCCATCATGGTATGGCCTAGACAGGAAACAGGACATGGGCTACTTTCTCAAAGGCCCTGGCAAGTACATCAGTCATTCCAATTATACCCTTCTAAGTTTCACCCTTGATGGCCCCAGGGTAAATCCCAGGGCACTCTGACACACCATGCACTTCCCTCCTGCCCCACCGCCACCTACTCGATCTTCATAATCCATGCTCAGAAACGAGAGGTTAATAATCCCCAGTCTCCAAAAGCCACTAGCCCTGTTTGTGACTGCATTACCAAGCTGGTTCCTGGCCCAAGAGTTCCTCAAGAGTTGGCCCATGGGTTCTCCTTTGAAGAATCTTCTTGGATCCTCCCAGGCCCAGCTTGGTACTCTCATGGGCCATGGGCCCCATCTCGTTCCTCTGCCCCTTCAGGCCCTTCTCAGAGAGTAAGCCTCCATGATGAGATTGTATTTCATCCGGTTCCCCAGGCACAGCTCCAGGCACCCAGAAGGGTGCACAGAAGAATGTAATCCAAGGAGATAACCACGCTGTCGCCCGAACCCTGGGCATTAGTTTGCACCCCTCTCAGTCTTTGTGGGGATGAAGGTTATCAAGTAGTCTAAAAGGCTCTAAGACAAAAGTCCTTGAAGAATTTTTTTAACAGCGTCTAAGCCAGTTCTATTAGTAACAGCCACTCTGGGCGCCTGCCTGAGCTTGACCAAGGAGGGCCAGGCCCTGGGCTAAGTTTTGCACAGTGGACACTGTCCCTGTAACAATCTCGCAAGGAGACACCGGGACGATTCTTTGACAGACCAAAGAAATCGAGGTGTAGGGAGGTCACCTCCCTCCTCTCCCCTCAGGTTACACACCAAGGGTTTCAGAGGGCCAAGATGTTCCGTTTCGAAAGACCACAATTTCAAACGGGAAAGTGATATGAAATACAAGCTGAGCACCATCGTAGGAGTTTGGGTGAAGGCGTTTTGTTTTGTTAATAGGTCAAAAAAAGAAGAAGAAAAAAAGGAGGCTAGATACCCAAATCAAATCATGTTCCTCTCTGTGGAATAAAGGCCCCTGGGGGTGCTAGAACTTTGCTTCTTACCCAACCTGCCCCCGCCCTCTGTCCAGTGTAGGAAGGCAGTCTGCAGGGCTGGGCACCCATGTTCCATGTCCCCCATTTCCAGCTCCTGTCTTAGTCCTAGTCATTGATAGGTAACCCATGCACATCTCCTGCAAGCTGCCTCGGCTGCTTTGGGGAATGCGACAGGGGCATGTAGCAGTCCATTAATCCATCCATTAAAGAAAACACAGTTAAAAGAAAAAGACAAATCCCAGCTTCTCAGACTCCTACAACCGCAACTGCGAACAGAAAGCGGCATTTGACAAATTTGCAATCATCAGTCCAGTGAGGGTCAGTGCTGTGGCTGACTGATAAGCAGGCAGAAGTTTGGCAGGGGCAGTCGTGGTGGGGGAGAGAGGTGGTAGTTGTCTACCGACCGACCCCGTCATTTTCTCCCCTACTTAACAAGAAATTAGGTGCTTGGTTAAGTTATGTAACCATTGCACTGCAGTTATGCTGTGGTAACACTGATAAGCCTTTCTTGGAGTTAGGCCCCCACTCTCCTGTAAGCTTTCTCTCTTCTTCAATACACCAGTTGTGGCAGTCACATACCCTGGTGCCAATTTGACTAATGGTGTAGGGGTGGAGTCTAGCCTGTCCATTTGGAGATAGTCAAGGAGGCCTCTGTGTGGGCATGACCTTCTCCTGAGAACTCTGGGAAGTCTCGCAGTGTTTCCCAATTGGAGGAGAGAGACTTGTGTGGACGCCACTGCAAGATGGCGCTGGACCGCGCCCCTGCCATACAAATTGAGCTGTAAACAAGCAATACTGCGCATACGCTAAGCAAGGCCTGTGACGCAAAAAGCCGCTGCACCTATCCCGGAACGCCCCGTCACTAATCAAGGTTTATAAGCCCAGGGCTGTGGGTTTTCAGGGTCTTCCGCAGCTGACCTTGGGTCTAGAGGCAGCTTCAATAAACTTCGCTAAGAACGCCATCAGAAGGATCCTGACTATTTTGTCTCGTCGTGTGTCGCGTACT
>PVJH01031809.1:0-23373 GCA_004026705.1 Nesogale talazaci
ATCACTGCTCTCCGGTGGTGGAAGTAGGAGGCCTAGCCCCACTGCTGGAATTGAACCTCGGTCCCAGTGGGCCGCAGTCCTGTGCACAACCACTACGCCACCGGGGCTCAGCCTATTGATGTGTTTTCTTTTTTCTTTTTCTTTTTTTTTTTAGGCATCACTGCCCTCAGGTGGTGGGAGTAGGAGGCCCAGCCTTCCTGGGAGCTAGAATTGAACCTCCAACCCAGTGGGCCGCAGTCCCGCGCACAACCACTACGCCACCGGGGCTCAGCCTATTGATGTGTTTTCTGATGATCTTAGGCGACCCCTGTGAAAAGGTTGGTCGACCCCCAAAGGGGTCGCAACCCACAGGTTGAGAACCGCTACCCTAGGCTCTGTCCTTGATGCAGAGGTGGAGAAGAGCTAGGTAACCCTGGGGCAAGCCCTCTTCAGTACCCTTGCCACAGGCTGGCCACCCCAAAGGCCAGTCTGTGGGGTAGTTAGGTGGACAGACGGACTTTACCTGTGCCCTGGGGGTCTTGGGGTAGACTCTGCTCAGCCTGAGGGAAGACGGGGCCTGTCCCTCCGTGTGCTCCTCTGCATGGTGGGGAGGGGTGCCAAGGCAGCAGGCACGTTGTCACAGTATACTGGGGCCCAGGACTGGGAAGGGAATGTGCCAGCATCAGCTGTTACCCATCCATCATCAAGTGTGTATTGTGAGAGCGTTCCCTGTCCACTGGCCGTGGCTCCTTCTTTGGGCCCGTGTTGGCAATGGCACAGACAGCCCTCATCTCAGTGCCTTCTCAGAGGCATGGTTACCGAGGCCCCCCGGGCAGAGCAGGGCCTCCGCCGGCCTGTTGTCCCTGTGGCCCACCTGAGCCACTTTCCTTGCTGGCCTGGGCAGCGTTCCTTCCCAGACTCTGTAGTGACAGGACAGGCAGGGGCGCCAGAATGGGCATGTCTGTTTGCATGACTGTAGGTCTCCGTGTGTGAACACTCAGCCCTCTGGCAGGGTATTCTGTGGGGTGTGAGAGTCTCAAGGCTGGGGGACAGGTGTGTGTGTGTGGGGGGGGGGGCGCTCCAGTCAGATAGACCTGTGACAAGATATACTGTCACAGTGGTGGTATTTGGGGGCAGAGCTCTACAAGAGAAGCCCCCCGAGGCTTGTGCATTTGAAGGGTCCTAGAGGCTGCCATCAGCCCCGTGAGGGCATGGGAAGGGGTCTCAGGAGGGATAGGCCTCCTCCTCCGTCTCTGATTCTGCGACAGTTTCCGCTGTCAGCCAGCAGGCTTGCTCCTTAGTCCCTGTTCCAGAGTCCCCTCTCCCCACCTCACCTACCTGGGGATGTATGTGACAAGACAAGACCAGGGCATTTTCTTGAGTACTCCCAGGGTGGGTCTTCCTGTCTCCCAGCAGACCCAACCCCACCATCGGGAGAGACCGCAAGTGGGGCTGAGAGGGTGAGGCTGAAGATGTGGAAACCCAATGCAGGAGACAAAGAGGAACTGAATCAGGTTTACCTGCAGTGACTGCTGGTGATGTGTGATAGGCCTACCATCCTCGTATCTAGAGGCAGTGGAGACCCTCCCCTGGCCGAGGTCTGGAGCTGGGGACTCAGCTTCAACCTGAATGCCTCATCATTTACCTTAAAGGGTCACCATGTTTTGTCCCAGGAAGTGGTGTGTGTGTGTGGGTGTAGCTCAGTTTAAATTTTTTTAAATAATGACCAGTTCAAGGGATCCTGGTGGTGTCGTGTGTTCAGCGTTGGACTGCTAACCATAAGGTTGGTGGTTTGAAGCCAGCAGCCACCCTCCAGGAGAAAAACGAGGCAGGCTGCTCCCCTAAAGACTAAGCATTCCAGAAACTCTGGGGAGTGGTCCTACTCTGGCTAATTGGGTCACTTGGAGTTGGGATTGATTCAACAGCAGTGGGGTGGGGTGGGTGGGTTTTCATCTCTTATCTGGCACTAGCCATGTGGCCAGGGGCCTCAGGAAGCACTAGTACTTTCCTTCTCAGGACACCCTGGGGAATCCTAATGTCCTCATGTCATGGATGGGGAAATTGAGTCAGAGAGAGACAGTAGCTGGGGCAGGACTTGAAGCAGATCTTTCTGCCGCCAGGGTGCCCACACTCACACCCATTATGAATGGCTGTGGTTCTGCTCACAGGGGCATCTACCAGGCTCTAATCCCTATGACTACAGAGTCCTTAGAAATCAGGGATCCAGAGGCACAGAGCGAACTGCTGCACAGGCTGCCTAGGTTACCGATCTTTTTTTTCTTTTTTTTTTTTTTAGGCATCACTGCCCTGGTGGTGGGAGTAGGAGGCCCAGCCTTTGCTCCTGTGAGCGGGAATTGAACCTCCATCCCAGTGGGCCGCAGTCCTGCGCACAACCACTACGCCACCGGGGCTCAGCCCTAGGTTACCGATCTTAATGGGAGCAGACAGCCTCCGTGTTCTCCCTCGGAGTGGCTATTGGGTCTCTTCTGACTTGACAGCTAGTGGCCCGATGTTTAATCCAGTGTACCACAAGCCCCCACCCCACCCCCACCCCACCCCAAACAGAGGGGAGAGTCCATCACTGAGGGAGGGAGGGCATCCTGGACTGTGATGGGGGGAAGGGGATCAGGCAGGGTGTCTCATGGAAGCAGGAGGAGTCGGGATGGTGGTGGGTGGGGATGTGGGTCTCCGTCCTCAGGGTACCTTGCCACTGCAGCATTCTGTATTCCAACTCTCAATTCATGTCATTGCCCACACCTCGGCCACCTTGGATCTTCCCCCGTACGACACAAATGTTCGTCCAGGCACGGGAAATAATGGCAAGGGATGACCCCAGGGCCCTTAGTCAAGACAGGAAGGCACATGATTGATTCATCCCCATGGAGGGGCATGGGTGGAGACACGAGTGCCCCCTTGACCTCACCACCGCCCCTTGTCTCTGGCTTCGATACTCTAGTCACTCCCAAACAAACTGACCACACTTGGCCAGTGGTCTGAGATCAGGAATCCTGCCTACCATCAGCCTTTCTTCCCACCCTGGCATCTTAATACTGGAGAAGCCCTAGCGAGGTTGTCCCTGAGAGCAGAAGGTGCCTGGCTACTACTGTCAACTATTCTGAAAGGGGTCCCATTCGAAGGCCCTGGCGGGAGGAGTGGAGCAATGTGACAGAACCCCAGAGCTTCCAAGAGGCCAGGCTTACTGATCGGATGGAGGCTGCTGGGACCTCCCAGACTGTGGCCCTTCGCTTTTGGATCTGGAACTGCACTCAGAAGAATCAGCCTTTCAAAATCAAAAGGGGAGCCTTTACCCAAAGACCCAGTTGAAAGGACTGGGAAAGAAGGAGGGATGGAACTGGGAGCCATGGAGAGGAAGTGGGATGGTAGTGGATGTGCAGGGATTGGTTCATGAAAATGGTTATCGGCTCCTGTAAACCTTCACCCAATTCAGCAAATTTACAACAGAAACACCAGGCGGGGCTAGTGTTGAAGTAGTCCTCTGGGGGCAGTCGGCCCTGCTCTCGAGAGCCTTCCCTGCTGCACGGCTCCTCACACCCAGCCTCCACCACCCGGTCCTGGGTCTGGGTGCGTGACACTCTGAACCGTCGCCTGTTTGAGCCACAGCATGAGGAATTGCTCAGGATGAATGATAGCTAGAGAGGCAGCAGATGTGGATAGTCCCAACCCTGTAGGGACAGGAGGTCATGTGAGTCATTACGGGCCAGGCAGGGGGCAATGATGGGCTCTGGAACCCCTGTAACCTGCTTGGGGAAAACTCTGAGTCCATGGGCCCACCTGTCACCCAGAGCCAGCAGAATGAACATTAGGCCATGCTGATCTCCTCCTTGGGGCAGACACGTGTCCCAAGCCTCCCTTCCCAGTGATGTCCCCCCCATAGGCCAGTGGAATGTTCTTGCCGGCTAGTCGGCATGGTTGGCAGGGGGATGCGCTGTAGCCCTGGGAGCAGGCACTTCTGGTCAACAGTACCCTGGGTATGGACAGGGCTGGACCTGGGGTCCACTTGTCACCCCTGTTTGGATTTGCTAGCGGCCTAAATATACCTAGCATTCACCCACCTCCTGGGTGGGGTTACGGGTGGTGGGGACGAGTACTCGGTTGCTGTTGCATTCTCACCAGTGTAGCCTTTCTCTTTAGACCTTTATTGTCACCTGAATAAAAGTTCATGGGGCTCATCAGTTTTCCAGTCAAGGATTCAGGCACCTTTTCTTCCCCCCCCCCCCAATATTTTTATTGGGGACTCTTACAGCTCTTTTGTTTTGTTTTATTTTTGGGGCATCACTGCCCTCTGGTGGCAGTGGGAAGCCCAGCCTTGCTCCTGGAGAGCTGCTGCTGGATTTGAACTGCCAGCCCTGTAGGCTGCAGTCCCGCACTCAACCACTGCGCCACCGGGGCTCAGCCCTCTTACAGCTCTTTTAACATTCCATACATCCTTTGTATCAAGCACATTTGTACACATGTCGTCATCTTCATTTCCAAATATTTTCTACTTGAGCCCTTGGTATGAGCTCCTCTTTCCCCCTCCTTTTTTTTTTTTTTTTTAATAAAAATCACTCCATTGGGGACCCACCTTTTCTTTTACATCATTGACAACCATCCTCTCACCACACCCTCCCCCTCCCCTTTCTTCCTTCTGTCTCCTGTTTCCCTTCCTCCTCCTTTCCTAACTCTGTCCTAGGGTGGGTGCTGCCCTTCAGATCTCACTGGTTGGTGATTCTCAGGTACACCCACCTCCCGAGTGCTATTGTTCTCATTATAGACCTGTCTATTGTTGGGCTGAAAATTGATCCAGAAGGGTGAGTTCACTTCTGATCCGGAAGGGTGACTAAGAGCCAGTCTTGGGAATTCCATCAGCCCCTATGCAACCAGCAAGCCTGGTCTCTTTATGAATTTGAGTTCTCTTTCAGATTTTGCATCCACCCCATCCAGGATCTGCTCATGATGGTTCTGTTCAGAGCAGGAGCTGGGTACCCTTCTAGTTCTTCTCATCTCAAGGGCGTGGCTGTGGTTCCTCTGAAAACTCAGCAGGGGGATGCGTTGAGCTTCAGCACTGAAAGCTGACTTGGGGCCCTACGTCTACCCTGTTCTCCATTCTTTTGTCCTAACGGGGAGAGACAGCCACTCTGCAGCTTTTGTCCCGAGAGACCAGGTAGTGAAGAGCTTGATCCTGGAGGCCAGAGGGCCCAGCCACCACCGCACAGTTCTTGGTGGCTGCGTAAACACAGTCTTTAGCAGCCCTGAAATGGAAAGATGTGGCTATGTAGCAGTTGGGGCTATGGGGATCACCCCTTGTGTTTCGGGGCCGTCAAGTCGGTTCCAACGCCAAACCTCCCATGACCGATGTCTGCGGCTTCATCGGAGACTGCGGGTGGCGGGGCGGGCTGCAGGGGTGGTGGTGGGGGCAGTTGTTAGGTATCCTGGGGTCTGTTATGCCTGTGTTTCACAGCACGAGCCACCACCCGGTCCTGTGGCAGCCTCGCCCTGGTGGCTATTCTCAAGCCCATTGTGTCCATCGAGGGCCTTCCTCTCACCCGCTGCCCCCTCTGCTTCCCAAGCATGATGTCCTTCTCCAGGGACTAGCCCCTCCTGATGCCACGTCCAAAGTAATGAGGCTTTGAACAAAGTCATGAACAAAGGGACATGGACCATCAGCTGTCCACCCTAGTTGGCACCTGCACCAGGCCCCCAGGTCTGGTGGTTTCTCAGGCTTTTAAGGTCTTTCAGCTTTTACTGTGCCTTGGTGTATTTGTGATAATTGTTCTGTGCTGCACATTTTTTCTCAGTCTTTATTTTTTTTTAAAGGACAACCTTTTTCTTCATGTAGGTTTTGTTTCCGTTGAAACAAAACAAAACAAACAAAAACGTTTTATTCTCTCTCTCTTTTTTATTCCCTTGTTTTTAATCGAGAGGTTACACAACCGAACAGACACCAGTTCAGCAATTCCTACGTGCCCGATTCAGTGACTTCAGTGGCATTTGTCAGATTGGGCAGCCACTCTCATTCTCACTGACCAAACTCCCCGTCCCCCGTGAATGTGAGTCCTTGCCAACAAGTTCCCTAGTTAATCTTGCTTGGGTTTCTGTTGTCAGTTTGGAGCTCTGGTGGCATATTGGTTTACCCATTGGGCCGCTAGCCTGAAAGTCAGCAGTTCAAAAGCACCAGCTGCTCGGGAGAATAAAAACGAGGATTTCTGCTCCCTAAAGAGTTACAGTTGTGGAAACCCACAGTTCTGCCCTGCCTTATGGGGTCACTATGAGGCAGAATCAATTTGCTGGCTGTCAATTTGATCCCATATAGATAGTTTTTTACCAGGATACAATGTTCCAGGGAATTTTGTCAGCATTATAATTTTTAATGCTTATGATGGTTGTTAATGCTCTGCCATTCGTAGGAATTCTATATGGTGACTGGAGTGAATAAAGGTGGAGTGAGCAGGTGGTTTTCCATTCCACCCCCCAGATCACAGTTGTGTTAGTCCAGGTAAACTAGAGAAATAAATCCATAGACATGCATATGGATATAAGGGTACAGTTTATATACAAGAGGAATGGGACGGGTCTTTTTGTAACTTTGAGTTTTACTCTACAGCTTTCTCCCTATCAAAACAAACAAATAAGCAAACTAACACTCACTGTCATGGAGTCTTTGGAGAGCAGTTGGAAATGGTAGCTGGGTACTACCTAGTTCTTCTGGTCTGAGGGTCTGAGAGTCTGATGTACAGGCATGTATCTATTAGTCCACTTGATGAATTATTTCTATATATCTTTGCTTTTCATTACTCTTCTTTCCTCAGGACCAGTGGCTGTACCCGTCAGAACTTTGGTGTGTGTACCTCCCGGGGAAAAGTGGGACACTTGGGCACGTGTGTTCCTACAGTCGAGTATGCATCTCTTTTCCCCCATCAGATCTCTGTTGCAGCCACCTTGGCATATCCTGCCCAGAGAAGTACCAGTCCTCAATGTGCTGGTTCTGTACTGTGTTAGGCAGGGTTCTCTAGAGAAACAAAACCAGGACACTTAGGGTTTTATATATATTTATATATATATACACACACACACATATATACACATGTATATATAGTGTTAGTCTAGGTAGACTAGAGAAACAAACTCATAAACATGAATATGGATATAAGGGAAAGGTTTATATACAAGAGGAATGGAACATTGAGAAAGCATCCCAACCCAGTCTAATCTACGGTCGTAAGTCTGATATTAGCCCATATGTGTGATACCAGTCTATAAAGTCTCCTGCCGACTCATGAAGCATGTGCAATGATACCAGGAAAATCATAGGTCAGTGGGTGCAGAGTCTTGTGTATTCAGCGGCAGGGGTCTCCCCATGGCTCCTCATTGCCAGGCTTAGGGTCCATCAGTGGTATCCATTGGCAGTAGAAGCACCTCAGCACTGGCAGGGGTCTCTTGTGGCTTCTCCAGCCCCAGAGGTGTGGTTCCATCAGGGTCAGCCCATGTGGCTTCTCCTCTGGCTCCTCCAGGTTCCAGGACTCAGGTTCTATCAGCACGCTGTCATCTCATCTTATCTTATCTTGTCAAGAGACTGAGTCAAGTCTCTCTTCTCCAATTGGGAAATACCATGAGACTTCCCAGAATTCTCAAAAGAAAGCCACGCCCACACAGAGGCCCCATTGGCTATTTCCAGATGGACAGGCTAAACTCCACCCCTACACTCCCAATCATGAGATTGACACACGAATACATGACTGCCACACATGCAGGTTTATATAGTGAGAAGGAATACTACAACTAATTAGTCCACACACCGATACGGAGGGCTCAGTTCAACTAACTTTTGTGGATCAATTAATATACTGAAGGTCCTTCAACTCACATTGACTGCTGGTCCAAGATCAAGGAAGCAGACAGCGGAATCTACCCTTCGGCATAATGAGCAGTCAGCCCGCAGGCCGAAGATTCCAGGAAAGGGGCAGCGGCAGGAAGATGAGAAGTTGAGGCTGAGCAGAGGCCCGTAGCTTGGAGGGGGCAAAGGAAAGGAGCCACAGCTGTAGGGATGTACAGCAAGGCCACACAATCCCGGGGTTGGCTCGGCCTGTGGGTAGCACAGCACACGGTCGATGCAGAGGGCCAGCTCAGGCAGCAGTGTGCTGGTCTGATCACCACGGAGAGAGAGGGGGGGAGGCTGGCATCGGAAAGCCATTCATTTTGGTAGCCCTCCAGTCAAGCTGAGGCCCGATTAAACTCCACTCACACGTTCTTGTTTTTTTATTTTTTAAGGCATCACTGCCCTCTGGTGGTGGGAGTAGGAGGCCCAGCCTTTGCTCCTGTGGAGCTGGAATTGAACCTCCATCCCAGGGGGTCGCAGTCCCGCGCACAATCGCTCACACGTCTTTTACAGGAACCTCATTGGCACAGAAAACCAAATTATCACATGTACCTTGTCTGGGCCAGACGACTCCTGCTCATTTCACATGGGGGTCAGTGTACCTGTAGCACCTGAGTGTCCTTGTTTTCCATCTTTGTCCAGGGTCTAGAAACCCTCAAGGTGACGCAGCCTTCTTGTGGGTGGCAAGTCTTCCAGGGTGGAATGGTGGCTACCACTGAGGACAGTCAAGGGACCTACCTGCTGCAAGGGGTATGACTTCCCTGCTCCCAGCTGTGCCCTTTCCCTCATGGCTGTCCCAGGAGCTAAGCCATGGCATATGTGGCAGACTAGCCTGTTCTTAAGGGTCCTGGGCTCAGGCATGCCTGCGGTGCATGCTGAATGCCCTAGGCTTGGTGGTTGTAAGTGGGTCATGCAGTCCTGCCAGCCACAGAAGGAGCCTCACAGCTCCTCGTCACCCCAGTCCCTCAGTTTGCTTCTCACTGACTTCTGTCTGGGTCTCTCTCTGCCACTATGGCCACAGTCAGGGCCAGGCTAGACACCCTCTCCACATGCCCTTGCCTCCTGCCAGACTGTCCTCCACAGCTGCCCCTGAGGCCTTCTATCCCAGTGGGTCTCTCTCGACCAGGGGCTCCAGGCATGCCTCATGGGGTGGCGCAGTCCTATGCAGTGGAAAAGCCTTCAGGGAGTACCCCTCATTTCAGATGGAGGATGGAGGGTTCTGCCGCTGATTCCTCTCTTACCCATGGGGTTAGCCTGTGCCAGCCCCCCCTCATCTCTGCCAACACACACACACACACACACACACACACACACACCACATCTTACTGAGTTGACATTTTGCAGCTGGTGCATTTGGTATTTCCAATGTAGTTTTAGTTAAAACTTCCCCCCCTTGAAATTTTAATTGGGTCACTCATTCATTCGCCTGAACAGACTTGCTACTCTCAGCATTTTGAGAGATAAGGAGTCCTCAGGGAGGACAACTCCCTCCCAACCACCCCCCCCCACCCCCTGCCCACCATGTCTCCCTGCTGCAGGCAGCCTGTATGGGGTGCCCTGCAGGGGGAAGCTAGACACTCCCACAGCCCATTCTTATCCCCATCAGGTGGAGGGGGCCAGGTCTGGCCCTTGATGCCCGGAGGACCCACAGCAGATGGAACTCAGCTTTCCAGAGTACAGACAGGGAAACAGCCTGGGATGGCTCAGGAGCCTCCAGGATTTGGCTGGACGAAGCCTACCTTTCACAAAGCAGCACCTTCCCACAGAGGCTCTGCCACCCCAGGCTCAAGATCAAGGGCACAGCCTCCTGACATCAGCAGAGTGCCTCTTGTATCTTGCCAGGCCAGGCTTCCCAGCATGGGGCCTGAGAGAGAGGGGTCAAAGCAGCAGAAGGCCAAGGGACCCTGGCACCACCCCACCTACCGGAATTGACATTTTCTTAATGGTAAATCATGGTTAGAAACTGTAAAAAAGGGGCTGAGCCCCGGTGTCGTAAGTGGTTGAGTGCAGGACTGCAGCCCGTGGGTTTGGCGGTTCCAATCCAGCGGCGGCTCTCAGGAGCAGCACTGAGTAGTTCCCATGACCACCAGAGGGCAGTGATGCCCCCCCCCCAAAAAAAAAGAAAAAAAGAAGCTATGAAAAAGAACTAGAAGGGAGAGCAAACTATGCCATCCAGGTGCCTAGCTGTTCTGGGTCAGGAGCTCCTCAGACATGATTTGCATGCGTGTGTGCGTGTGCCCTCATAGCGTAGTGGCTACCTGTAGGTCTGCTCACTCCAAGACCCCAGTTCAAAACCTCCAGCCACTCTGGGAGAAAGAGGAGTGACAGTCTCGGAAACCCACAGGGACGGCTCTACCCTGTTTTATAGGGTTGTTGCGAGTCAGAAGACTACGTTGAACAGTGAGTTTTGTCTCGTTCTCTGCCCTCCTCTTTGCTTGTTAGCACCTCCTGAGGTCTGTTCAAGTCCATCCCACACACCCGCAAGACGTGTGCCACACTCCACCAACAGCCCAGGAATGGGACACGCCGTCCACAGTACCCTAGCCGGCCTGCCTCTGCCTCTCCTTGTCTCCTCTTGGCCCTCAAGACGGACAGGTGGTTGCTGGAATCCTTTGTCACGGGGACCCTGCAGAGTGGGCTCAGGTTGAGGACTCAGTCCTGTGCCTAGAGACATTTTTGGATGTGGTGGTTGTCTTAGGCTGACCTCTCCAGAGAAGCCAAACCATTGAAGCTGGCGGAGCAGGGGTGCTCAACACATCGATCACGATCGACTAGTCTATCACAAATGTCATGTGGGTAGATTGCATGGCATGAAAAAAATAGACGGAAGCCCATCATCCATCCCTTCACATAACTGATATACAACGCGGCCAAACAGATGCCATCTTAGGTGTCAAACACAGGTGCAAACCACTGCGCTATGTGCAGCGAAACTGACAAGCTAAGTTATCGCCAATTTTTAGACCTTGTTTTGTTTCTTTTAAACGAAAGAAAGGGAATTCAAATGAGTGGGGGGTGCTGGACCACATAAGAACACAAAAACATATCACTTTCATACCGAATGGGAGATTTTGACACTACAAGCCCACATTCATCTGAAGCGCAGATGAACAGCATGAACAGTTCTGGAACTTACTCACAGAGGGAAAGTGCCCAAATGTGAGAAAATGTGCTGCCTCCTTGATTGCATTATTCAGTTCTACTATTGACATGAGTCAGCCTTTTCCCACATAAAGATCATGAGGTCCAAGTACTGTTGCACCCTGACTGATGACCATGTGGAAGTGTGCTTGAGGCTGGCTCTCAGCAGCTGCTGTCCGGACTATGCATCATTCCATTTGGTGCAAGTCTTCAGAGTAAACTGACAAAAAATGTAGATAGTTGTACATAGTTGTGTTGTGTGTATAATACGGACCATGTGGCTATGCAAGATATATAAACATACACTGTACATAGAAAGAATCCTCAATGCATTCATGAATAAATGCAATAAGTAAAAATAAATAGATCTTTTGCATTTTTGAAGTTGGTAGATCTGTTTGACTTGGTCATTTTATAAGTAGCTCACCTGCCGAAAAAGTGTGAGTACCCCTGTTATACAGAGCTAGACATAATAATGTTTTGGGGGGGATCACTGCCCTCTGGTGGTTGTGGGAGCTACCCAGCCTTGCTGCTGCTGGATTTGAACCACCAAGCCAGTGGGCCTCAGTCCCACACTCAACCACTACGCCACCGGGGCTCAACCTTCGCCAGCTAATAATTTATCTCAAGGATGGCTCATGCAGTTCTCGAGGATGACAAGTTCCAGGTCTGTGTGTCATGTGTCAGACTGGAGGCTTCTCCTGCCTCACGGAGCTGCAGGGGCTGATGAACTCAATATTGGCAAGCCAGAGGACAGAATGCTGGCTGTAGAAACAAATGACTAGAAAGCTGGTGGGTAAGTTGGTAGGCTCCTGACTCACAGGCTGCAAAGGCTAGCAATTGCTTTTCAAGGTGGACAGGTAATACAGTAGGCTTCAGACTCAAGTCCAAAGAACTGGACATCCAATGATGATGGGCCAGGTGCAGGATCCAGATCCAGCAAGAAAGCAGGAACGTGCTAGACTATCCATGTCTAGTGAATGGCGACTCCCTGGAGGGAATTGCAGATTTCATCATGGAGCTGATCATACTATTTTAGAGCTCATCATGGAAGATAAGCTACATCATAACTGCGTAATTGGCCTAGCCACGTTGACACACAACCTAGACCACCACAGTGATCCGGAACTCTTTTTTTTTGGGGGGGGGGGGCAATCACTGCTCTCCGGTGGTGGGAGTAGGAGGTCCAGCCCCACTGCTGGAATTGAACCTCCGTCCCAGAGGGCCGCAGTCCCGTGCACAACCTCTACGCCACCGGGGCTCAGCCCTCCGGAACTCTTTTCAATGCTTTGTATCACCAGGGCTCTTGCAGCAAATACCTCAATGTCCGGAGCTACTTTGTTGGACTTGGGACCCCTGGGGTTGACGATGAGGTCCCGGCAGGATGGGGGTGTGTATCGTAGAGATTTTCAAGCCCCTGAAAAGCCGGAGAGCTAGTCTCCTGCAGGGTGTGGAACCACCCCTCTCCAAAGCGAGAGCCCTGGCCAGCATCTTCAGACGTAGGCTAGCCCAAGACCTTGATGGGGGTTACTCTACACAGGACAGACCCTGTCTACCCTGGACAGCCAGACAGCCCAGGAAGTCAAATCTCAGATGAAGTGCCTCTGCCCCCAGCCTCAGTTTCCTCATCTGTGAAATGGAAATACCCAGGTCCCGTGTAGCCACGTGGACAGGTGATCCTGGGACTAGGCCAGACCCTGCAGTACCTAACGTGTGCTGTGCACTGTGGGTGGAGAGGAACTCTCGTGGTCTGGGTACACGGTGAAGAAGAAGGAGGAGTAAATATTGAAATAAGAAAGATGCTGTGCCAGTCTGTTCTGGGAACCTCGGTCTCCCTGGCTTCTCTGAGCTCTTGGAGGGGTGGTTTCCCTAAGCACCCTGGGAAAAGACAGGCCACAGCCAAAAATTCCCAGGCAAGGACGTAAACTGCAGTCCCCACCTGCTTTCTCCTGACTCAGGAGGAGATGGGCTCATTGCCACCCAGGAGGGCAAGTGCCCTGTCTAGGCCCACAGAGACGGCATGACCAGGACCCCTCCTGGCTTTACCTCCTTCCATCTGGGGCTTCTCTTTCTTGACTGCCGCAGCCTCGGTGGAACCAGGGCCTTGGGTGAGATATTTTTCCTTCGGGAACCTTACCGCAGCAGCCCCAACTTCCCTTCCCAGATTTATCCCCTTGACATTTCGCTGGCATGGGCCTGTCTGCAGGGAGTGTTGTTTGTGGTGTGCCTGTTTGTGTTTGCAGAAATAATTCCAGAGATTGATTTGGCAGACTAGTGGCTTTGGTTAATTTTTAATTATGCCTATCCGCCACCCAGGCTTCTGTCTTTCCAGAGCCCAGTGGGTCACTTTTAGAGGTTGAGACTCAAGAGTCCAGACCTCCTCATGCTAGCCCAGGTAGATGCCTTTATGATCCAGGGGAGTCCCGTTTTTACATGTATTCTGTAGATACTTAGACCCTTTTGAAAATTTAAATTAAGTACATTTATTGGTGAGCTCATTGTCATGAATTCCTATATGACTTCTCTTTTGGGTGATTTATCTTTTTTTTTTTTTTTGGCATCACTGCCCTCCAGTGGTGGGAGTAGGAGGCCCAGCCCCGGTGCTGGGATTGAACCTCCGTCCCAGTGGGCTGCCGTCCCGCGCACAACCACTACGCCACCGGGGCTCAGCTGGGTGATTTATCTTTTGTCCATTGCTGACATTCTGCTAAATTCTCCCATACTACTGGATCTCTATTTTTCTTCTTCTTTTTGTTGGGGTCTCTTACAACTCTTATCACAATCCATACATCCATCCATTCTGTCAAGCACATTTGTACATATGTTGGCATCATCATTTTCTTTTTTTTTTGGGCATCACAGCTCTCTGGTGGTGGGCATCATCATTTTCAAAACATTTTCTTTCTACTTGATCCCTTGGTATCAGCTCCTCATCTGACCCCTCCCTCATGAACCCTTGATAATTTATAATTTTTTGTTCTTGTCTTACAGACTACCATCTCCCTTCACCCACTTTTCTGTTGTTCGTCTCCGTGTGTGTGTGTGTGTGTGTGTGTGTGTGAGAGATATATCGATCACTGTGATTGGTTCTCCCTTTCTCCCCTACCTCCTCCCTACCCTCCAGGTATCGCTGCTCTAATTATTGGCCCTGATGGGTTTATCTGTCCTGGAATCCCTGTATTTCCAGCTCTTACATGTACTAGTATACATGCTCTGGTCTAGCTGGATGTGTAAGGTGGATTTGGGGTCATGGTACTTGGGAGGGGGGAAGGGGAGCATTAAAGAACTAGAGGAAAGCTGTGTGTTTCATTGGTGCTGTACTATACCCTGGATGGCTTGTCTCTTCTTTGTGACCCTTCTGTGAAGGGATGTTCAATGGTCTACAAATAGATATTGAGTCTCCACTCTGCACCCCCTTATTCCCATCAATATTTTGTTCTGGGTCTTCGTTGTCTGCTACCTGATCCCATCAACACCTCATGATCACACAGGCTGGTGTGCTTGTTGCTTCTTAGCTAGATGGCTGCTTGTCTATCTTCAAGCCTGTAAGACCCCAGATGCTATGTCTTTTGGTAACTGGGTGCCATCAGCTTTCTTCACCACATTTGCTTATGGGTACCATTGCTTATGGGTACCAAAATGGGTACCATTTTGTCTTCAGTGATCCTCTTAGGAAGGTGAACATCACAGAATGCCAGGTTATTAGAACAAAGTGTTCTTTTTTTGGGGGTGGGGCATCACTGCTCTCCAGTGGTGGGAGTAGGAGGCCCAGCCCCACTGCTGGAATTGAACCTCCGTCCCAGTCCCGCGCACAACCACTACGCCATCGGGGCTCAGCCCTACAAAGTGTTCTTGTATTTTGGGAGTACTTGAATAGAGTCCTAGTGTCCGTCTGTTACCTTTATACTTAATATATAAATTTATGTGCATAGATCTATATCCCTATCACTATATAAAAAATATATTTACATATGGACATGGCTGTATTCCGAGGTCTATAAATGTCCTTTGCCTCCTAGTTTTTTCCTCTATTTCCCTTTACCTACCTCGTGTCCCGCGATCATGTCTGGCCTTCATTCAGCTTTCATTAATTCCTCTTGGCTATATTTCACTTGATCAAGCCCTACCAGGCATCCTAATGCCTTCCTCACCATTGGTTTTAGATCACTTGTTGTTCCCTCATCTCTGAGTTTTTTGGCTCCCCACTTCCTTTCCCCCACCCACCCCCCTTCCCCAGTCACCATCTGTCTAGATGTTTCCTACTCTGGATTGTTTACTCCACCCATCTTATCTCGATAGACATGCAAAAACATTAAGAAACACAAAAGCAAAACAGAACAAAACAAAAAGAAGGAAAGAAAAAGACACGGATAGCAGGGAAACAGGGGAGAGTGGTATTGTTTATATCTTCACAGGAGAGGGAGAGAAGAACCAGACTGCAACCTGGTGCACCAGGATGTGAATGCAACATACTGGAATGAAGCAGCGAACCTCAGCCATGTGGAATTTCAACCCCCCCACCCCAAGAGTGTACTCGAGAGGACAGCACTGATCAGAGCGAAGGAGAGAGAAAAAGAGAGTGAAGCACATTCTGAGCCCCCTAGCCTCAAGAACGATATTCCTGGTTGGAGTAGTGAATGCACAGAGAGGACCATAGGGCCAGCCCCATCTGGAGATACAATATCCCTCTCTGTCCTATAGCATTACGGGGGACCTCACTGGAGACACAGGAATTGTGTCCGATCTGAGTGCACCACACTGGGGCAAAATACTAACGGCATGCTGCAGAGTACCCAGGGGAGCAAAGCATTGAAGTCCCTGAGGAATCCCCCAAATAGACTTTGGGGACGGGTGTGACATCCCATCAGAGTCAACCAGAAAACGCTCCTAAAGGTCAAGAAACAGACCTGGAAGTAAGCTTTTCTTTTGTAATGCTTCTTGACTTGCCAGCATTGCTTTCAACTACAAAACCCACAAATATCTGCTAGTTTAATATGCTGAGTCCCTTTGAGTCGGAGGTCAGGATTGACATGATGTGTGCCATTAAAGTGGACAAGCGCAGCATGCTCAGGGACCGTGTTCTCCGCAGAGGGAGTGGACGCCCCAAGCAGCCTCATTCTGAGTGTGAATCTGGCTGGAGGGCCTCAGGTGTGCTTCAAACCCGTTCCAGGAGGCCTTTGACTTAACTCTGGGGCTTTTTCTTTTTCTTTCTTTCTTTTTTTTTTTTTTGCATCATTGCCCACTGGTGGTGGGAGTAGGAGGCCCAGTCGTGCTCCTGGAGAGCTGCTGCTGGATTTGAACCTCCATCCCAGTGGGCCGCAGTCCCGCGCACAACCACTACGCCACCGGGGCTCAGCCCGGCTTTTCCTTTTCTAAAGGCGTGACCTGACTGGCACTTCCTGAAAGCAAGCTGGATTTGTAGTTGGTTGTCGATTGGGGTTGGCTTCAGCTCCAGAGGTCTCCGAGTCCAGACGTATCCGCATGGCAGCGGAGAGTAGACTGGCACCCGGAACACACACCATTTTACTAAGTTCAGAGCAGCAGGCCACAGCTGCACATGGTGCCACTTCTCGGCAACTATTGCTCCCTCAGGGGCGTAGCCTTTAGATCTAGGCTCTTGGAGGGGGTCTGGAGTCTCTCTTTCTGTGGAGTACCCCCCACCCCTCACCCCTTGAACTTGATAACACAGATGGTGGCATTCCACAGCAGCTTGGCTTCTTAGATGCTGGAGTTTTTCTTTTTAAAACTGCTTCTCTGGGTGGTCCAGAGATCTGGTATGCCACATGTTCACTCATTGGCTCCCAGGGAAGGCATCAGCCATGAGTCGGACAGTCCATCCTCTGAGAGATCGAGACTGTTCACTGTGTTGTCTTCTTAAGGAATTTCGGACTGAGATTACATTTGAACGACTCTGGAGGGGGGGAGGTGAGGCGTTTACTTTGAAACACGGAAGCAGAGAGCTAGGCAACAGTAAGCCACAGCTGACACTTGTAACCAGATCACATCCGGCCACGCCAGGACTGCGGGCAGATGACAGACAGGGCCAGTGAGCCTCCTTGCCACACAGGCCAGAAAGCCCCGCTGGTTGGTCCTGAAGGCGGTGGAAGCACAAGCCTAGTGAGCCCGCTTCTCACGGCAAGGCTGCTGACCACTGCAGAAGTCCCTCAATGAGGAGAGCGCTTTCTGCCATTTCCCTGGGCCCCTGCTCCACTCCTTCTCTCTCTGAGAAGTCTTCTTTGTGAAAATTTAGCCACTGGATCTGTCCCACGTCTTCTCT
Source organism: Nesogale talazaci (assembly GCA_004026705.1). Taxonomy (NCBI): domain Eukaryota; kingdom Metazoa; phylum Chordata; class Mammalia; order Afrosoricida; family Tenrecidae; genus Nesogale; species Nesogale talazaci. The sequence continues at coordinate 17,274 of PVJH01031809.1, forward strand.
CCCTATCATGATCTGCTGGGTTTGAGAAGAATGTCTGGAGATTCCTTTTCTGCCTCCTCATCACAAACTCCACGGTCATCATGTTGATTCTGACACAGAGCGACCCTGTAGGACAACAGAATCGTTCTGGCCGGTTTCCAAGCCGGTGACTTGATGGGAGAGAAACCCACCTCTCTCTCTTCTCATCAGAATCCAATTGTCCACAATGTCCCATCTGCTGTGTGCTGCTACTTCTGTGGCTTTTTGTTTTTTGCATCTCAATGGAATCCTTGCTGCTCCCATTGGCTTCCTTTTGCTTGGTGCGCTGATTGAGCACGGTCTTTCATCTTCTAGGACACCTCTCAGCTATGACTTAAACTTATCTGTGCGGACCTTGGGCAGCAGAGTGGGTGGGCAGTCTCAGAAGCCCTCGGGGCACTTGTACCCCATCCTCGAGCGCCTCGGGGAGTCAGAATGGACCCGATGGCTGTGAGTTTGGTTTGGCTCTGGTTTGCCGCTCTTTGGAGGCCTCTGTGAGGTCCTGGGGTGTTGTTCTCCATCCTTGTGGCAGACAGGTCTGTGCAAGCTCCGTGGTTCTGCAGGGCTCCTGGGACCGCCCACTGCTGCCTGCCAGAGGGCCCCTAGAGATTGGGATGTCTGGCGGGGGCAGGGCTGGGCAGTTCTTGCATGATGTTCTGGACCTGCCACACCAGCATGGCATCTCCTGGAGCCACAGGTTGGAGCCAGGTCCCTACCTCATTCTAATCTCTGTGCCCATGGTGACTGGGGATGGGGGGGTGGGAGGGTGTGTGCAGGTGCCTGTAGTCGGGTTACGGACTCCTGCAGTGGGCTGCCCTCGTGGCGTGGTGGTTACCTGTGGGCAGCAATTTGAAATCACCAGTTGCTTTCTGGGAGAAAAATGAGACTTTCAACTGTGACCAGCTATAGTCTTCGAAACCCATGGGGGAAGTCTTCCTTTCCTGTAGGGTGGCTGCAAGTTGACCTGGTGGCAGTGAGTGGTGAGAGTAGTGGGGAGTATGTGCCTCTGCATCAACTGTGTGTGCTAGGGTGGACCTGGCTGTGGGGGTCGCTGTGTGGAGGGGGTGGGGACTGTGTACATCTGTGTGCCTGTGCAGGCCTGGCCGTATATGTGTGTACATATGTACGTCGGGTGACTGAGGGTGTGTGTGTACCTCTGCAGGCTTGGTTATGTGGGTGGCTGCATGCATCTATCTTTCGGGGCTCTGGGGAGGCCCCCCAATATGTTAGCACTCTTGCTGTAGTTGCCCCTGCTGGGTGCCCCAAGACCCATCCAGCTGCAAGCTGGCTCCCGGTGCGTATGTGGTGAATGGGGAGGGGAGCACCACAGGCTGAAAGTCACCCCTTTAGGCCTGCCAGTCTCCACCACACTCTAAAAGCCGGGCATGGCTCCTTTTCTGTGTGGGGATGGTGGGCCTGGACCCTGTCGCCACGGGCAGTTCTGCTTCCGGAGCAGCGGAGCTGGCTCACAGGGTGGGGAGCAGCCCAGCCAGCAGCCAACTCCAGGTCTGGTGGGGAAGGGTCCCCAGGGCCTGGGTGGAGCCCATGCTGATCATTGTCTCACAGCTTGGACACGGATGGTGCTGAGGAAGGGGTGGACTAGGGGAGGAGCCTGTTGCTGATGTCCAGGGCCAGGAGTATGGTGGGAAGGTCTAGAACGTTCTTGCCTAGGACTTGGTGGACCTGGTTCCTCCCTAGATCCAGCCCCATGTATGATAGGTAAGCTGGGCTCCTGGTTCACTGGGCTGGGAGGAAGGTGCTGGAGGTCCTTCTCTGGGGGGCAGAGCCCTGCCTCTACCTGGTTCTGTCCCCTGGCAAGTGGCCTCTCGAGGTGTAATCTTCGCACCTCTGCCACAGACCCTGTGGCTGAAACGAACAACAGGTCCATCTCCAGGCAGGTGTCTCCCTGGATTGGAGTGTCCAGGCCCCTCATCTTCTGCTGTCAGACACCCCCACCTCCCACCCACTCAGAATCAAGACAGCCACGACGCTGCCATTCACGGCTCCTGTACTGACTGTCCTCGTTACCTGCCTCTACCCATCCCACTGCAGGGACCCCTGAAAACCAGGCAGAGCCACTGGCCTCCCCTTCGATTCCTCGGTGGCCCCCCTCAAGCCTCACTGCATTACTGGGTGTTTGCCTGAGAGGGGAAGCTGGCCAGAGCCTCATGGCTGGGAGGACCTTGTGCCCTGTACACTGGCACCCAGTCGCAGGCTCCCCAGACCTGCCCTGAAATCCTGTCTTGGGAGATTTAGCTGAGGCTGCTGAATACCCCCCGATCCTGCAGCCTGCTGCACTTTGAGCCTGGGGTACCCCAACCTTCCCAGGCCCCAAGGCTGTGATGAGGCTTAATCAGGATGGCTGTAAGGGAGCCCAATGGCTGGGCAGGCTGGTGGTGTCCGCAGAACTCCTGAACGCTGATGGGAAACCCTGATGGGGTGAGGGGGAGGGAGGTTCACTGGCTCTCCAGGGGCACAGGGGCCCTTTTGCTGACTGCAAGCAGGGGGGGTTTCAGAGTCAGGGGTGGCTACCCAGGATCCCTGTGCATCTGTCCACAAAAGATGCCCGCTTGTAGAGGGCCTCCGACAGGCTTAGTTAGCAAAGTTTCACAGGTCAGACTGAGGTCAGCTGGGGGGGGCTATACAGGCACTGTGCCCAGCACGGCAGCTCGGCCAAGTGCCTGGGTCAGCAGTGGGTAAGAACCCGTGGGCCGGGCCAGGGACCCATTCTGCTGTGGGGGGCCAGCTCCTGGGCTGGGCGCCCGGGGGGGGTGGGGGTGGGGGTGGTTTGGGAGACGACTGTACCGTCCTCAGATCTGGTCAGATCTGCCACTTTTGCGGTCTCCTCTGGCTGCCCTACCAGGGGCTCCTGTGCCGGAGGCCCCAGGGGCTCCTGAGCTCCGCCTATCCCTTTGGCAGAGTGGCACTCACCGGCTTGTGGGCATTCCCTCATGTTGATACCCCTGTCTGCCTAGGCAAGCAATGTGTGCTCATTGTCAAAATCAACAGGAAGAAAGGGGTGACCTCCAGCACCCCCACCATGAAGCCGCTTGCTGTCAGCCCCTGTCTTTGCCAGCCTTGGCCTGGCTCCCAAGGTCTGTAGGGCTCCGCTGTCCACGGGCAGCCTGGGGCCAGTCCAAGTCCCTGACCACCAGACTCCTCTTGTTGGCTCTGTGACCCAGGGGGAGGGAAACTGGGCCCCCCCCCCAGAGGCTTATTGGTCACAGGCTCCCAGGGGCTGAACCCCACAGCCCCTCAAAGGAGCTTTGTGCCGCCACAAAGAGGCTCTGTCCCTCCCGGAGAAGCCTGGCTGTTGCCATGGCGATGGAGGAGGCTGGGAAGAAGAGGTCCACCTGCTGGGAGGGGCCCTGGTGGCGGAGGCCGCAGGCACTGTGCACACAGGCAGGCCGCTCGTCCTGGCTAACTGCAGCCTCCGCCCAGCTGTGGCCCTCAGTCTGGGCAGAAGCTGCCCCCCGCCCCCCCCACTGTGCCTGGAGGACCGTCAGGGTATTCTCACAGCCCCTTGGCTTGTAGCCCAGGTGGGCTCCCAGCCCTGGTGCCAGGCTGGCCTGTCTGGGTTTGGTCTCCGCCTGGCTCCCAGCCTCAGTTTCTTCCTCAAGAATGTTCGGGCCCATCCACCTGTGCCAGAGTGTGCTGGGGAGGGGTTTGACACTGCCCTCCCCGCCATGCTGCCCCTGCCATCCCTGAATGGGGACTGCCTGTAGAAAGAGGTGCTAGAGACAGTGCCTACCCTGCCCACCACCACCGCAATCTTACTCCCCTCCTCGTAGTGAACTGGACCCACTGTGCTAGCAGATACCACCCTGTTCACTGACAGTCTCTCAGAGTCCCCGCTGCCTAGAGATGGGCCCTAGATGGATGCTGCAAAGATACCCTGGCTGCCCAGGCCCACGCCCCCTTAGAGCTCTTGGCCACAGCAGCAACTGGACTCTGGATCAGGCCAAGGGAGACAGCCTTGAGTTGCATCTCAGGGCCAGCAACTCCCACCAAGCTCCCTTTCAGGGGTCCTCTTGGAGCTTGCAAGCGTCCCAGGGCACACAGGAGGTATGGGCGCCCTGATGTGCAGCAGCTGAGGGTGTAGGTGGTGAGGTTTCCCACCCTGAGTCTGAATCATAAGCAGAGACTTCTGTTAGGGCCCCAGCAGCAGCTCCTTGTGACGAGACTCCACTGAATACCTTCCTCCCTCCTGCCAGGCTAAGTCCTGCCTCCGCCACATGTAGCAATGCGCTCTGGCTTGTGCATCCACCACCTGCCCAGCCCTTGGGCTCAGGTCTCCATGCCTATACCTCAGGCTATTTCCCCCCTTTCCTGGTCCCTTGACCTGATACCTTACTCTCGCTCTCTTTCTCTCAGTGCTTCTCCACCCCACCCCAACTTCCTAGCCTATTTCTTCCTCTTGCATCAAGTTTGGCAGAACCAAGCCATAGACAACCCAGCTGTCTCCCTGCCTGGAGCCAGCCAGTACTGCCTCAGCTGCCTGCCCATGGCCCGAAGCTTCCTCTGAATGTAGGGGAAAACCCACTGCCAGCCAGGGGCTTTCAACTCACAGAGACCTAAGGGCTTCTATGGCTGTGAATTTTTACGGGAACAGACAACCTTACCTTCCTCCTTCACAGAGGCTGCTGAATTTGAACCACCAACCCTTCAATGAGCAGCTAAGTGTTTTAACCATTGTTCTGCCCACTCAAACCAAACCCCCAGCCCTCATGTTGACTCTGACTCAGCCACCCCCAAAAACAGAGTAGAACTGCCCCTATAGGGTTTTTCTGGGATTGTCCATCTCTCCAGAGGCAGATGGCCTCACTGTTCTCCTGCCCAGGGGCTGGTGGCTTTTAGCCACCAGCCTATAAAGAGTGACAGCCTCGGACATTCCTAGGCGGCAGTTCGACTCTGGTTCGGTGGCCATGAGTTGGGATTGACTCAGTGTCAGGATGTTGTTGGGTCGGTTCAGACCCGCAGTGACTGCACAACAGAAGGAAACGCTGCCAGCTCCTGTGCCAGCCTCACAGTGGTTCCCGTGCCTGAGCCCATTGATGTAGCCCCTGGGTCCCTCGTCTCTTTGAGGGCCGTCCTCTTTTCTGCTGCCCCTCCACGTCACCAAACATGATGTCCTGCTCGAGAGACTGGTCTCTCCTTGACAACATGTCCGAAGAATGTGAGATACAGCCTTGCCACCCTTGTCTCTAAGGAGCGCTCTGGCCTTACTTCTTCCGAGACAGATTTGTTTTGTCCTTACACTAGTCTATGGTGCTGTCAATTTTCTTTTCCACCACCACCATTCAAATACATCGGTTTTTCTATGGATGTGATGGATACTTGATCCTAATTAATCACAAGGTTTTTGCTTGTCATCTTTATGATTTTTTTGTCTTTTTTAAATTAATTAATTAATTTTTAAAAATTTTTTGGGCATCACTGCTCTCCGGTGGTGGGAGTGGAGGCCCAGCCCCACTGCTGGAATTGAACCTCCGTCCCAGTGGGCCGCAGTCCCGCGCACAACCACTACGCCACCGGGGCTCAGCCCGATTTTTTTTGTCTCTTTAGGGTTTGTTTGGTAATAATATTTGTCAACAGTTTCATTGGCATATAACTCACACATCACACAATTCAGTGGTTTAAGTATATTAAAAAGTTACATAATCATCACAGTTTCAAAGCACGTTTTTCTTGTCCCCATTCTTGTTAGCCCCCTATCGCCCCCAATTCTCCCCTGCCATAACCTTAAGGGACTATCAATATATTTGCTGTCTCTATGGCTATCACATAAAGATAATCATAACGCCCAGTAACAACCACAACAAAATTAAGGGAGAAAGAGGGGGTTTTATTTTATATTTCTGGAAGAGTTACAGTCTCAGGAGCTGACGGGGCAGTCCTACCCTGCCCTGCTGAGTAGTTCTGAGTCAGAATTTCCTGGATCGCAGTGACTTTGGTTTTTATCTGCAGAATTCCATTTTCCAATGCACTCTGTCCAAGGGCAAGACTTTTCCCCTCCCTTATCAAAGGGTTTCAGAGACTTCGTCCATGGGAGGGGCCTGCACATGGATTTTATTTCTGTGTT
>PVJH01031810.1:0-23339 GCA_004026705.1 Nesogale talazaci
AAAAAAAGTCTAACTAGTAAAAACAAGTACTTCTCAAACACATTCTCCTTCAACTTGGAAGTATGTGAAGACAGAGGTCTTTGTTCACTTCATTCTCACTACCTTATTTTTTGTTGTTGTTATTCAACACTGTAAGTACACTGACTGACATACATAAGATCTGTATAAGTGGCTGCTGAATACAAGAATATTTTTAAAAAATCTTTTAATTTCATTGAAGACTAAGAAACAGAGATTAAGGTTGCAGAAAAGATCACAGCAAGAAAAAAAATTATGTACAAATCACCTCTTAAAGTCCCAAATATGTTTCTTAGAATACTTAGCTCCATACAACTGAATGAATTTTGCCCTATTTTGTCCTAGAAGCCCTGATGCTTTACTGATTGTATATGTCTGCATGCAATCCACAAGGTTAGCTGTTCCAAACTACCAGAATCTCTGACAGAAATAGAGAATGTACATAATTCATAAGTATAAAGTAATAACCTGTACATAATGAGAAATCTTAAACTAATAATTCATAACAAATCTATGCTATCCTCATTCAAAAACAAACAAGCAAATAAACAAGAGCAATATAACACAAGAATTGTGTACTCATACATGTATGCTTATATATTTAGTTGGTCTGTATTTAGTGAAATAATTATCTGTCACGAAAACTCCATCTAATTATGCTGTGTGAAATTAATAATTGAGAACTCTTTCTCAGAGACAGGCTGCTCCTTCCAGATGTACCATAAATTCTTGATATGCAATGGCCTCTCTATTTCCAACCATCAGTGTGGTAGAACTAAGTAGATTATGCATCTCCATTAAAGAGAACTGTAAACAATAAAATAGTTCCCCTGAAAATACAAAAGGGTACTAAATAGGATTGATTCTAACGATTCTAAGGATTTTTATTAGAAATAATAATGCAAATTTACATACAAATTTCTCAATAATTTGAAGCAGTAACTTTTTAGCTAGCAATAATTTTATACATCACAGATATCATTCTGCATTATGTTAACATGGAGATGAAAAACAAAAAATAACAATGTGCTATCAGATTATACAGTTCCCAAATCAGTTTCCTTGTGCAAATAAAGTAAAATAAACTTCTATTTTTGTTAAATACAGTCAAGGCCATAAAATTTTACTGAGATATGTCCATTTTTCCTCCAGACATCTTTAAAAAACAGTTTGACTTTCATAATACCGACTAGTGGTGCTAAAATTTGCACATTATATTAAACTAAGGAGTTTTGCAAAGATACTAATACCCTGGTATTATTCTTAGAATATGATTTTATGCTCAAAGTGATACACTAGTTTTGAGATTGCTAAATATTCGCTACCTTACTTTTTTACCCTATAATTAGGAAATGTAGATTACATGTTCAAATCTTTGTGGCCAAAAATTTCTCATACATACACAAAAGTATTCCTTCTGGAATGAATACACATATACTTAGCATACCCAAATAAACTGATAAGGATATGGAATTCTACTGAAATACAATATGGAAAAATGTTATCCATTTATTATTATATGTTTCTGTTCTCTGGAATAGCCCAGATGTGGCAAATATATTTCTTCATTCTAGTATTTAAAACTCTGTAAAGCAAAAAGTATATAAAATAAATATTAAAAAAATAGTAATTAATATTTGATAAGAAAATGGGAAAGATAGTTTTCATCACATGCCAATACAAAAGCATTATGTCCCATTTTAAATATACATTAGGTTCAAAAGTATTGCTACAAAATCATAGAAATCTTTATTAAACAAGAATATTAAAATATGAGGTTTTGATTTTCTCAACCTATCTTCAACTCAAGCCTACACACTTTTCAATCCCTTCCCCAAAGAAAAATGTGTTTTTTGACTTATACAACATCTGTGTAAGTCTGGGTAGACAACAGAGACAAATTCATAGATATACTCACTCACATGTGTATAAGAGAGAATTTTATATAAAGGGTAATTGAACATTAAGAAAGCTTCCCAACCAGGTCTGGTCCAAGTCCATAAGATTGATATTAGCTCATGCATCCAATACCAAATTATAATGTCCTCTTCAGACTCATGAAACACCTGCAATGATGCTGAATGCAGGACAATCACAGGTCAACAATGGGTAAAAAGTTTTTGAATCACGTGGGTCGCTGTGCCAGTTCCCAGGGCATAGAAGATAGAGTGCAGTGCCATGTGTCTTGTCAACAGAGTGTCTTTCAGACAGTGAGTGTTATCAGTAGAGTGTCTCCATGGGAATGAGCAAAGAGACAGTGTCTCTGCCTTCACGAAGGATTATAGGATTTCACAGAACTCTCAGGAAAAGACCATGCCTACACAGAGGCCTCATTGGCCATTGTGGCAGTCATGTGCTTATGTTAATTTTATGATTGAAATGTAGGGGTGGAGTCTAGCCTGTTAATCTGGAGATAGCCATTGAGTAGCCAATGAGGCCTCTATGTAGGCATGGTTTTCTCCTGAGACTTCTGGGAACTCTCGTGATATTTCCCTCTTGAAGATGAGAAGCTATCTCCCAATTGTTGGGAGTTAGTCTCAGAGATGATGAATCACAGACAAGACAAGATGTCAGCATCCAAGAAACTGAAGGAGCTGGAGGAGAAACCACATGGCTTTGCCCTGACGGATCCAGACCTCTGAAGCTGGAGAGGCCACATGGAGACCTCTGCCACCGATGAGTTGCTTCTGCCACCACTGGATGCTGTTGATGAACCCTGAGCCCTGGCAGTGAGGATCCATGGGGAGACCCCTGCCAACGCCAGGATTCTGCACCCACTGACCTTGACTTAGTGAGTCAGAAGGAGACTTTATAGACTGATTTCGGGCATATAGGTTAAAATCGGACTTATGACTTTGAACTGGACTGGGCTCCATGTCCTGTTCCTCTTGTATATAAACCTTTTCCTTATATCTATATGTGTGCCTATGAAATGTGTTCCTCTAGTCTACCTGGAGTAACACAGCCATGATCTGATCGATGAACTAGACACCACCTCTTCATTCATAATCATCTCAAATCCCAACATAACACTCGATTATGTAACTACCATGGTATCAATCCAGTAGCTTGGGCATCCTTAAGGAACTCAAGTTGTTTTCTTTTATAATGTTCTTTGAGTTGGGGGAACAAAAGAAATATGAAGGGCTATAGATTGGTGGGTTTGAACTGCTGACCTTGTGATTGGTAATCCAATATTTCCCTGAAAACACCACCAGGACTCCACACATTTTTGTATTGAAATGAAATGTTTAAAAACAACTTCATCTTTCTCTCAATGTTTCCTCCAACCTCATATATTTTATTGAAAAAGTACAATTAAAATGTGACTGATCCCAAAGGAAAACAAAGTCAGTATCATCCAACTTATCCTTACTTACAGTGATATGCCCCAAAACATTTCCAATGCTATCTGTAAATATTTATGAATGTGCGCTTCCAAGTCTTTCCCTTGCCATGTGACTAAGTTCAAACTGCTGACCTTTTGGTAAGCAGTTCAACACTGTAAATATATACTGCTAAGTCTCCTTACATTTGTATCAAAACCAGTGCCAACTATTTAGCCTCCATCTTTTATATTACTTTCAAGAACTCCACATATCTCAAAAGACCTCAAACTTTACAATTATATATCTAAGACAGTAATAACCAACAACATCAAGACATTTAATGATGCACTCAATTTTTACAAGTTGTTATTGTTGTTCTTGACAATTTTAAACTTTCGTAAATGTTACAAATTGCCATTGTATAGGTTTATTTTTTAGGTATCACTGCCCTCTGATGGTGGGAGTAGGAGGCCCAGCCTTTGCTCTTGTGAGCTCGAATTGAACCTCCATCCCAGTGGGTCGCAGTCCTGCGCGCAACCACTACGCCACTGGGGCTCAGCCCTATTGTATAGGTTTTACCTTTCTTTTTTTTTAATAATTTTATTGGAGCTTCATACAACTCATCACAATCCATCCATCCATCTATCCATCCATCCATCCATCCATCATATGTCAAACACATTTGTACATTTGCTGCCCTCATCAGTCTCAAAACATTTACTTTCTACTTATGCCCTTGGTATCAGCTCCTCATTTTTTCATCTCCCTGCCTACTCCCCCTCCCATATGAACCCTTAATAATGCATAATTTTTGTATTGTTGTCATATCTTACACTGTCCACTGTCTCCTTTAACCCACTTCTCTATTATCCATACCTGATAGAGAAGGTTATGTGTAGATCCTTATAATTGGTTTCCCCTTTCTACCCCACCTTTCTTCCACTCTCCAAGTAATGCCACTCTTACCACTGGTCCTGAAGGTATCATCTGTCCTGGATTCCCTATGTTTCTGGTTTCTATCTTTACCAGTGTATATCCCCTGATCAAGCCGGATTTGTAAGATAGAATGGGGATCATGATAATGGGGGGTTGGTAATTAAATACTAGAACAAAGTTGTATGTTTCATCATTGCTACACTTAACTCTGACTGGCTCATCTCCTCCTCCAAAATCTTCTGTAAGGGAATGTCCTGTTACCTACAGATAGGCTTTGGGTCCCCAATGTGTACCCCCCTCATTTACAATGATATAATTTTTAGTTTTTTTCATACCTGATTCCTTTGACACCTCTTGGTCACACCATCCTGTGTGACCACGAGGTATCAAAGGGATCATGTATCAGGCATCAAAGAACAAAAAATGATATCATTGTGTGTCCTTGTCTTTCTTGTAATAGAAATACTTTCCCTTAACACAGGATACCCCCCAAATAACAAAGTATAATAACATTGTCCTAACAAAGTGATTCTATTAATTTCTTCATTTAACATAGTGAAAACAATGCTTGTTTTCAATTCGCAATCTAGATGATTGGATTGAAGCTATGAAAAATTAACATAAAATTTCTGACTTCATGGATTTTATAATCTAATACATTGAATATAACAATAAGAAAAAGAAAAATACATTAAAATAAGTGTCAATTTTAAAGGTATCAACATAAATAACACTAATCATCACTACTGTCAGCTCCATATGTGTGTATCTTGTCTGTTGTTAAATGCCATTGAGTTGATTCCCCCTTACAGTGATGCCGTCTGCAACAGGGCCCTGTGCCATACTCACAATTGTCATTATGCTTGGGTCGACTACTGCGCCGACTGTGTCAATTTATTTTGTCAAGTGTCTTCCTCTCTTTCGCTGCCCCTCTATTTCATCACACATGAGGTCCTTCTTCAGGGACTGATGTTGCCCTGATAACATGTCCAAACATGAGAAGATGGTTCACTAACCAAATATCCTCTCTATATTTGTTTTAATAATATAACAAATCATAGAAGTCCATTTTTTTTTTTGTGGGCATCACTGCCTCTGGTGGAGGTGGGCGCTACCCAGCCGCCGCTGGATTTGAACCGCCAAGCCCGCGGGCTGCAGTTCCGCACTCAACCACTTACGCCACCGGGGTTCAGCCCCCATAGAAGTCCATTTTACTGAGCACATTTCTCTCTATTGCTTAGAACCATACTCCATTGCTGTTGACCGTACTGCAGTCACTGAGTACCGGGGCCTTCTCAGTCCTTCTACGGACCTTACACATATTCTCTATTGATGTTCACCAAACTGCAGTCACTGAGCACCAAGGCCTTCTCAGTCCTTCTACACAGCTTACACATATTCTCTGTTGATGTTCACCATACTGCAGTCACTGAGCACTGGGGCCTTCTCAGTCCTTCTACACAGCTTACACATATTCTCTATTGATGTTCACCATACTGCAGTCACTGAGCACCGAGGCCTTCTCAGTCCTTCTACACAGCTTACACATATTCCCCAAATGTCTCTGAGCTAGGGGCTGAAGTTTTTTCTGTTATAAGGCTGTGTGTGTCAGGGGTGGGGGTAGCTGGGAGAAGGAGGGTTGGAACTCTGAGTCACTTAATTGTTCCTCAACCTTTGAATACCTATCAGTATGCTTTGTACTCCTTTTTAGGTATAGTGAGTTGTTCTCATGCCTACATCTCTTCAGAGAGTGAGACTGATGAGACTTTCTATGGCTGTAAACATTTACTACCTTGGAAATTCGTAAGGGCCATCCTATTTTGTTCTGTCGAGTTTCTATGAACAGGTTACTGACTACGACACACCAACATTTGATAGCCTGGTGCCCTGTGACATCTCCATTTTCTGTTCTCCAACCGCTTTTATGGAAAGATTGGTCAGACCAAGATATATTGTGCCAGGAACTAATCTATAATTGCCACTGGGATTGTTCCTGTACAATTAATACAATTACCTTATTTCATGACCCATTCTGAAAGCAGTTTCAGTATTTGGAAGAAGTTCGGACTGAAACAAGGACTTTAATTATTATAGCAGTTATTCCTTAGGGTTCCATTTAGCAGAAAAAACTTTTAAATATCTTCGCTTTTTCCATTTCCAGCATATATATCACCATATTAAATCATAATATTGGGCTGATGTCTGCTTCCTAAAGTACTGAATATATAGGACCTCACACTGGTTTGGAAACAGCAGATCATTCCTACTCTGAAATTTTGTCCTCTGAACATCCGAGTTGTGAGATTTTCTCCTCGATTCCTTCATTCTCTTTGCAAAGTTAGTAGGTGTTCACCCTATTTATGTACCCACTTCATTGTGCTCATGGGGAACTTGTAAGTGGACCAAGAGGAAAGGTGCTGAAAGGAAAAAGAAATCCCGCAAGGTATAAAATCATGAAAGGCCTGCTTCAGGATTGTATCCTTCAGAATATTTATTCATGGCAGTTCCATAATCATTTGTAAATTTGAGAAGATTAAGAGTAATGGGGTGGTGTCTAGCCGGTGAATCAGGTCATGGCCAATGAATCTCTGTGTGGGCATGGCCTTTTTGAGGATTTGGGGAAGTCCTATATTCCTCCCTGGAAACAGGGGATACTCTCTCTTTCTGCTGACTCCCTGGAGACATTGCAGCTGAGTAGACGCATGGAGCTACACTAGTGCCCTGAGGTGGAGAAGCCACATGGAGACCCCTGCCAGCTCTGAGATGTTTACAGTGTTACAAGACTTGCCACACACTGGCGTGTGATCTTCCTGCATTTGGCACCAGTGCATGTGTTTTGTGAGTCTGAAGAGGACTTTATAGACTGGTATCAGACTTATAGGCTAATATAATCAGGACTGGGCTGGGGTGTTTTCTTAATGTAGTTACTCTTTAAATAAATCTCTTTCCTATATACATATGAGTGTCTATGAATTTTTTCTCTAATCTCCCCAGAGTAACACATTATTTAATCTGTAGGTTCAAAAAGTATTCTGAAATGTCTGAAGAAAAAAATTAGTCTCAGTAGTGAAAGTAGGCTTGTTAACAATCTTTGATATGTGTGTGATACAACCTTGTTTTCTGAGAGCAAGGAAACATTGAAGCACTTGTTGATGAAGATGAAGGACTGCAATCTTCAGTAAGGATTGAGATTTATTGTATAGAAAACAAAAATCCTTACAGTTGAACCAAGAGACAACTGCATGATGAAAGAAGAAAAAGTCAAAGTTCATGGAAGCAGGAATGCAGAAAACAAAATCAAGCATCACGTTACACAAACCTGCTGCATAAGACCTTTTTAAAATGTTGAAAAGATGATACTTTGTGGACAAAGGCATGTCAAGTCACAGTATTTCCAATCTCCTTGTATGCATGTCAATGTTGGACAATGAACAAGGAAGACAGAAAGAAAATTGAGGTGTTTGAATTATGGTGTTTGAGAAGAAGATTAAAAATACTGTGGACCAGCAGGAAAACAAAAAAATTCATGTTGTATGTTTCAACGCAACTCTAGATGTTACTTGTAGATTTAGGATTCTACTGGAAAGGAAAAAACTTTTATTTTTATTATTTTTTTATGGCATCACTGCCCTGGAGGGAGTAGGAAGCCCAGTCTTGCTCCTAGAGAGCTGCTGCTGGATTTGAACCGTCAACCCTGTGGGCCGCAGTCCTGCTCACAACCACTATACCACCAAGGCTCAGCCTGGATAGTACAAACTTTATACCTGTACTTTATTCAAATTTTAGAAAAATATGGTAAAAATAAGCCTATTTGAACATTAGTAATAAATAGAATGAAGTATAATTATTCACTGAAAAGTTGGTAGATCCACCTCTAATAAGATCACAGATAATTTTTCTATATTTGCAGAACTATTTGAATGTAACTTTTATAGACTCTGATACAGAAAAATAAAATGAAACAAATCAACTATTTTTATTTTCTTTTAGCCCAATTTCCCTTCATAGTAAGGTGGATTTTATATTATTTAAGATATGATATGCTATGAAGTATTAAAAAATAAATTAGAAACAAAAACAACTTAAAGAACTGCCTTAAATTATCACTTGTATGCAGTAAGTGTGTTTAAAGCAAATCTAGAGCTTGCCACTACATAATTACATTTGTAAATAATTTACTCTATCAGAAATGCATGCATGACACATTTAGTAAAATTTACTAAATATTTCTAAAAGAAAATATATGCCACCTAAAGCTTTATTGCCCCCCCAAAAACAGTAAGCAATTTGTTTTCTTTTCCATTAGCTTCATTTATATGATCACACACAAGTATATATTATTTTGCCTCATTACAGTTGTTTCATCTCATTATCCTTTTTGATATGCTATGCATTTGACTTTGTAAAATTAACTTTAGTACTGATGTGGTTATAAAAATGTATCAAAAGAATTCATTAATCAAAATAAATTTTTATTCAAAATTAATATTTAAACTTTATGATTTCCTAAAAGAGCTTTACTCCTTAAGATTCAGCTTAGATGTATATTTATTCTTAAAATTATTTCTGATCAAAAAATAAATATAGCATAATAATTCCCCATAAAAGATTATAATAAGCACTTAATATCATCCCACAAAATTAAAAGAGCTTAAAATATGTTTCCAATTTTACCTTCAGTTTCACTGCATCTCACAAATGCACATTACCCTCTGTGAATCCATTCCATATTTACTTTCATCTATCAAACTCATTAGCATTGTGGGAAACAAATTCGTTTCTAATTTTAAGACTAATATATTGATTGTAATACAAAAGAACATCCACAAATTTACATAACTGTCAGATTAGACTTTAACACATCCTAAATTAAGGTCCACGTGATTCAATATATTTTTCTGAAAATTGACCTCAGAATAGTCTAAATGTTTCAAATGACTACATATAACTCTATCATCATCCTCTACAAAGCATGTATGTTCATACACATACACATATAGTGCTCATGCACACTCAGAATACCACTACATTTGGGAAATTCTATAGCAAATTGTCAACGCCAACAGTCCCCTCAAACACTGAGTTTGAGATGTGTATTCAAACCAGTGAAAAGGAATATTTAAATAACCGTGATTTTGAAAGGGCACTAAAACATTATTAGACTGCGTAAAGACATATATTATACCTTGAAGTCAAAGGTGTTTCCACGAGCCAATACTAAACATCAAATACAAATAAAACATATGAAGTAGGCTTAAACTCTTGTCATCACTACTCAGATGTGCACAAATGCAGATCCACTTCCAAAAACCAACCCCAGTCTTGTCTAGAGCAACAAGAGCCTCTTATTGTTTAACAACCATAACCTATTATATCCATTATGATTTGTTCAATACCACTTCACATGTAATCTTCTGTGGAGTTCCGAAAGGTTTTTCCCCAGCTTGTTGTCTCATAATCTATGCCAGACTTAAGAACAGACTTGATGTCAGCTGCTTGGATGCTCTCTCCCGGGGATCATCAGATATCTAGAGCAATCAGACCCTATAGTCTGTCCCAGCCCAGGAGGACCCCACTCCCTGATGATAAGGACAGGGGATTGCTCCCCTGAAGGAGAGCCCAAAGACAAGGTTAAGCCAACTCAAGGAAGACCAAGGTTAGGCTGCCATCTTGAATCTACAGACAGCCATGTTGTCACAGGTGTACCCCTAGCGCCTCCCCTACCTGTTGTGTGTATACTCCTTGCTCATCCCCTTGCTATCACAGCGTTTTTCTTTTGTACAGCCCCTTCCTAGTAATTAAGTATGTTGTTACCTGTAATCAGGGGGACTTGCATGAGCCTGAAAATGTATATAAGCTGTGCTTGGAAATATATTCTTTGTCTGCACAGACCTGGATGCTAAGGTCGTAGCCCGTCGGGGAGATGGGCAGTTGCATACCTTATCTTGTCTAAGAAGGTATTTGACCCCACAAATTTGACCCCTCAATTACACAACCACCCCTCAGATCCATTCAAATGTGAGATCTGGAACCCCACGATCTTCCTCGTATATAATTCATTCTGAAGCTCTGCTGGTGCAATGATTATGCATTGGGCTGCTAACTGTAATATCAGCTGTTCAAAACTACTAGCAGCTCCTCTGGTAAAAGATGGGGATTTGAATTTCTTATCGTATCCTGTAGATTTGCTATGCGTCAGCATCAACTCAAAGGCGATGAGTTTAGTTTGACATTCTAAATCAATAATTAGTTTTTCACAGTTTTCCCTCTTGTTCCTGCCTTTACCTCTGTGATATCAGGAAGTACTAGATAGTTTATACATCATGATGGCATTTGAGAATAGAATTTCAATGCAACATAAATCACTTCCAACTCTCTGATTTCCATTTAGGAAGTTGATCTCCCTCAGTGTAGAGCATCTGTAGGTATCTATATCTGTAGGTTGTCAATATCTATGTCTAAAACCTTTACACCTATATAAAAGATAATCTTGCTCTACAAAGTTCACATCCTTATTCTATACCCCTTCAAGTGCAAAGTTCTCAGCACTATCTATAACAGGCATCTAAGCATGTAAACCTTACAGGAGCAGATTGCTTCATCTTTCTCACATGGTGTGACTTGCAGGCTTGGTATGCTAAGTTATGGTTGCAATCCAATGTTAATCCAATAGCACCTTCAGTGAAAAAGTGAGAAAATGCACAGAAAGAGAGAAAGAGAGGAGAAAGAGAGAGGGAAGGAGGGAGAGAGAGAGAGAGAAAGAGAGAGAGAGAGAGAGAGAGAGAGAGAGAGAGAGAGAGAGAGAGAGAGAGAGAGAATGTGTGGCTAACACAATTGTAGAGACTAGCCAGACTTAGTTTCCTAAGTCAGACATCAGGCTGGAGGCTTCTCCTGGTTCACATAACTGCAGAAACTAGATGAACCCAAGATCAGTAGAGCTGACAAACCTTAGATTCTTTGAATTGTGGTTCTGAATGGAAGATTGTCTAAAGACCATGTCTGAAACTTTTTGGTCCTTACAGAAATCTAGAACTTTTGCATTCAAACTTCTCTTTCTTTTTCATTTGAATTTGGGTTTGCATAGCTATGAAGGTTATAGTTCTTTTACAACTACCTTCTTGTCTTCTCTTCTGAATGCTTTTACTTATAAAAGTCCTTACACAATCATGTCTTGATTTTTGTTTCTTGTAAAACGTAAATGAACCTTAGACAGAATGGTGACCTGTGTCAATAACTTTAAGCACAAGTGAATACCTAAGAATGCTATTGTGGAACTTCTCAGTTGAGAAGTTACATTTCAGAGTCCAAAGTTTTTGTCACTGTATTTTATTGTGTACTAAATCTAAATGATAGTATTTCTACATGGTGGCATGGAAAATAAAGGTTCAGCTAAGTATTTCATTTCAAATAACTAAGCAAAAAACTGTTTATTCATTGTTAAGAGGGGCCATCCATCATGAACTCTGAGAGTTCCTGCCTATTTATGTCTCTACCATACTGCATGCTTTATTGTTCACAATACACTGAGTGGTTTCTGCAATTAATCACATTGGCAACATAAACTCATCGAGACAACTAAAGAATGGTGATCATATAAATACTCATTCCCTGGAAACAGGGCCACTGGTTTATTTTCAGTCTTCTCTGAGTTCATCTCCTATAAGGAAATCCATTTTATGTGTTGGTGACTTCTGTCCCTCCACATTGCACAACAGAAATCTATTGGTCCTTGTAGCTGTTGATCAGATAGTCACACACCACAGGGTTCGTTTCCCATGACTCCATGATAAAGGTGATTCTGAGGTAAGTTGCATGCAATTATTTTTTAACAAAATTCATTATTGCTACTTATAAAAGCACTCTGAGAGTTCTGAGGGTTAAGTGTTAGGCTAGTAACTGAAAGTTCAGTTATTTAAACCCATTAGTCACTCTGCAGAAGAAAGAAGGGACAGTCTGCCTCATAGGTACTGTGCCAGAAACTCCATAGAGACATGATGAGGTGGAATTAAATCTGAAGCAGTGTTGTTATTATTGTTCATTTTGAATAACTAGTGCTTTTACTAGCTGTACCCTTCTAAGACAGAACTTTGTCTTTGGGGTTTGGTGTGAGAATAATAACAGCAAATTATATGCTACAGTATTATATATTGTATAGATACCTCTTTTCAAAAATGCACTTTATTCCACGTTACTTTAAAGAAAAACCTACAATAGCATCTTTTTTTCACTTACAGAAATAAATCCAGAAAAGTCACTCTTACCAAAAAGGTCAAAGAATGTAACTAGCTTCAGCATTTGTACTGCTAAGCAGTTAAGAGAGAGCACTCCCGTGAAGTATGAGTGTGGAGAGAGGTATCCCAAAGCTTCTTTCAGAAAGCTGTACACATATAATTTTTAACATATATAAATTGTGCTACTTTATGCATAATGTGTATTTTACTAATCCTACTTTTACTAGATGTCAGTGGCATTTTATTTAACCTTAACAAAGTGAATTGACACAATGGTTCAAACAATGGGCTTGAAAAGGAACGGTCATAAGGGGGTAAGAGGATGGTACAGGTCTGGAAAGTGTTTTATACTCTTGTACATAAAATGGCAATGACTTGCAGGCAGCCGATAACAAGAAATGTTATTTCAGGTTCTATGCATTTGCTATGATTTGGAAAGTCATATTTTTAGTCTGAAAATGCTCAAAAATATGCATCTAAATTCATGGTAATTGCTTCTTTGCTTTGTGTCATTTTGATTCACAAAATATTTCCTAGAAATGCTATTTTGGAAGAATTATCAATGCTATTTTGGGGAAAGCAGGGAAAATCTGTACCTCCTATTATTAATGTACAAAACAAAACAAAAGGATAATGACAAAGGTCTTAACTGTGATTTGTTGTAACTCAAATATGTTCTAAATCAGCACTACCTGTTTTGTCTTTTGCCCCTGATTCGTTTTCTCTGTCAGCAGTTACCTAATGTGGCAGGCCAACTCACAAATTCACAAGGGAACCAGCATCTCAAGCCCTAATCATTTGATGATAATCTACTGCTGGGGAGGAAATATGCTTCTTGCTTTGTCGTTTCCTTTTCAGTGAATGAGAATTCTATCTACAAGGAAAAAGAATACCAATTCCAATATCTACAAAGACCAGTCGAAACCTAATATAATAGAAAAGGGAAATAAAATATCTTAAAGAGACTTCTTTTAACAGGAAACAATTTTAATTGACAAAACAGAACTGGATACTGTTCATTGAGGAAGCATTTTGAAGGTTTTAAAGAGCTCAGGTTTGGTGAATAGTCCAGCAAGTAAACATTTTAAAAATTGTTCAGGCTTGAGTGTAACACATTACTGAAATGTCTATTCAATTCCAAGAGTTTTATTCAAGTCCTGAAATTTATTTATTTAAGTGTTTGGATCAAATTATGATTTAAAGATTTTACAAAATCAAATTAAGCTATTTAGTTCTTAATTATATTTGTTGGCATATTGAATCCTGGTTATATGTGCATGAATTCTTATAAAATACTTTCACAAAATTAAGAGCGTGATAAAATTTATTCTTATTATTAGTTTTTGTTCCATTTTGTTAGTATCCAAATGCCCTAGATGTTTCCTCTACTACATATGAAAATCGCTATATTTATATTTTTATTTTTTTAATTAATAAATCATTTTGGGGACTCTTACAACAATCCAGTCATCAATTGTTTCAAACACATTTGTACATATATTACCATCATCATTTTCAAAACATTTTTTCCTGATTACTCCCTTGGTATTAGCTCCTCTTATATCCCTCCCTCCCCCACTCTCCCACCATCATTACCCCTGATCAGTATAAATTATTATTATTTTCATATTTCAAACCATTCACTGTCTCCCTTTGCCCATGCTTCTGTTGTTTGTTCCTCTTGGGGGAGGGATGTACATCAATCATTTCCAAACTGGGAAGATTTAATTCTTTTAAGATCTATTTATATAAACTAACTAACCCCAAACTTACGTATTTAAAATATATCTTTCTAAGTTCCATGCAGAGTAAATCATACAAGGTGTGTTAGGCCAGGTTGTCTGGAGAAATAAATCCAGTTACACTCATCTGTGGATAAGAAAATTTTATATTAAGAAGCAATTACAAGAATCACATCACGGCCAACAAGGGGGAGTGTAGAGTGGGCACCCAAAGCTCATTCGTGGGCAATTGGACATCCCCTCACAAAGGGTCGCCGGGAGGAGACAAACCAGTCAGGATGCTGTGCAGTAAAGATGGGACATGCCACTTTCCTCTAGTTCTTAAAGTCTTCCTCCCTCCAGATGTCAATGATCCTAACTC
This sequence comes from Nesogale talazaci, assembly GCA_004026705.1. NCBI lineage: Eukaryota > Metazoa > Chordata > Mammalia > Afrosoricida > Tenrecidae > Nesogale > Nesogale talazaci. The sequence goes on from PVJH01031810.1 coordinate 14,618, forward strand.
TACCTTAGACATCTGGCTAGACTAGAGAAGGTACACTGGTACAGTTAGCAACCAGGAAGATAGGGAATCCTGGACAGATGATCCCTCAGGGCTAGTGGTAAGAGTGGAGACACCGGGAGGGTGGAGGGAAAGTGGGGTAGAGAGGAGGAACCGCTTACAAGGATCCTATCGGGAGGACGCACAGTGGAAGAGTAGGCGAGGGGAGACATTGGGCAGTCGAAGATATGACGGAATAATAATAATTTATAAAATATTAATGGTTAGTGAGGGAATAGGGAGTGGGGAGGGAGGGCGAAAGATGAAGAGCTATTGTCAAGGTCTCAAATAGAAAAGCAAATGTTCTAAGAATGATGACGGAAGCAGGCGTGCGAAGGCGCTTGGCACAATATATGTATGGGTAGATTGTGATAAGCTCTTTATGAGGCCCCAATGAAATGATTTATTAAAAATTTTAAAAAGAAGTAATTACAAATGGAGACATCCCAGCTTAGTCTAACCCAAATCTGGAAATTCAATATGAATCCCTATGCCTCTTCAAACTCCCATAGTCACATGCAAAAATGGAATGTTCAGGAAGATGGGCGTGTGGATCTAAAGTCGGCGGAAACGTATCACGGCACGGGAGCTGACAGGGCCAGTGGGATAGTTGCAGCGGCAGGAAAGAGGGCAATGAGAGTGGGAGGTTTGCCAATATTTGACAATTTATTGACTACGTTACATCTAATTAATAATATTCAGGTTTTAGTATATGTGTTGCGGAAACGAGCACAATAATATCCAGGCTTTATGGAGAAAAAATTGAGTATCGAATTAGTTTCCTCATTCTTCTTTCTAGTACTTACATTCCTGATATATTTTTTTCTCTTTTTGGGACTTTGCATGGCTTTACTTAGAATAGTTATAAAACTATTTAAATAAAAGTTAATAAAAACCAATAAATACTTAAAAGATACCCATTTCACTTTAAATAGTTTTTTAAGAATAAAAAGAAAACATTCTAGCTCATTGATTTTATATTGCTTCACTTAAAATTGTTATAATAAAAATACCAAATAGACATATATAAAATATTGATTTCACTTTGCAAATATAGGTTTTCAAGGGTTAAAAACAAACGTCAAAGCTCATTGCCAAAATCAATATTCCACATCACAGACATGCTTAATAGCAAATAATTAGCAAGTTACCACTCAAAATGTGCCCAATGAGTTAAAAGTTCTCTACTTTCTCTGACAAAAAACAAAACCAGGGAGGTATCAATTGATGAAACTATCTTAGAAAGTTAACATAAATTTTAGAGGGATACAGGCAAAATAACCAAGGTGAATAGTAAAATGCAATGTTACATTTCTACTCTGCATAAATGATTAGCACCACATAATTGTTAATTTTGAAGATCACCATATGCTAATTGCCTAAGCTTGCTTGCCCTATAAAACTGGTTTACTTCTCCCAAATAAATGAGACTTGATCGGAAAAAAAATAATAAAATAAATATATTAAAAAAATTCTCTGTGGGAGATTCTAGAATATTGCAAAGTATATTTTGTAAAACCTAGGAAAATATGAAGACATGAACCCTTTACTCTGTTATTAAATGCTGTCAAGTGGCTCCAACTTGTCACTCCCAAACCAACATCCACCTAACCATGGTCCTTGAGTCTGAGCACCATGTTGCAGTCACCCGGTCCATCCATCAGTAGTCGGACAAATATTAACGGAGACTACAAGGAAGACATTTCCAAGTTTTCTCCTGTATTCCTTAGAATCTGCTCTTAAATTCACGTGGATAATTTTAAATTCTTTCAGAATTAAGCAATAATGACAGTGATTTAGGAAGTTGACCCAGTATGAGCCTAGTTAAAATATTAATGTGAGTTATTCAGTAAACTCTTTACCAATAAACAGTGTATTTATTAAACATGTCAAAATTACTGGTCAAATTGATGGAAAATTTATATATTCTTCATGTTAGCCCTGCATATTTGAATGCAGCTTCACATCTCATGTTGATAATGCCAGTGAATTCTTAAAGATAATGATAGAATATAACAAAGGGCTAATATTTTCATTGAATATAATTTCTTTTTAAAATCAGAACTGGGCTGAGCCCCTGTGGCGAAGTGGTTGAGTGTGGGACTGCAGCCCACGGGCTTGGCGGTTCAAATCCAGCAGCAGCTCTCCAGGAACAAGGCTGGGTAGCTCCCATGACCACCAGAGGACAGTGACATCTCCCCAAAATAATAATAAAGTAAAGTCAGAACAATTTTAAATTAGCATTCCTGAGGCATTTCTGTCAATTCCAGGAGCCTCATTTCTCAATAATGCCTTCAGTTCAGCTTCGATTTCGTCCATTAATAGTATTAGTCTTAATCATATGCTATTCCTTGAAGTGGTTGGAAATCAACCATGTTTTGTATGATTACTCTGCGCATTCCCTTCATCTTCTTTTTTGCTTCTGTGCAATTTAATAATTTCCCCATAACAAATCTTTCATTATTTAAATTTGAGGCTTGAATTTTTCTTCAGTTCTTCCAGCTTGAGCTATGCTGCGCACGTTCTTCTCTTTTGCTTCACTCCCTCAAGGTCTTCGTGCATTCCATTGTAGTGCTTTACCTCTTCGTCTTGAGCTGCCCTTTGACATGTTCTGTTCACTTATTAGTCTCCATTTTATGCTACAAGTATGGCAGACTTAACCAAAAACTACATGTCTAAGCCAATTACATGTATTTTGAATTATGCTTTTAACTTATTCATAGAGATTAAATATTAGAATCGCTATCTATTGTACATAGGGCTTTAGTTTTGACCTTGGAGATAAGAGTGATATTTGATTTCAAATGGATAGACTATATCATACAAAGCATTATTCATTTTTCAAAGATTTTTAAAAATCGTTCAATTATACATGCTCATTTATAATTTTGACATTGAAAATCACTCTCAATATTAATTTTTATTTTAAAATATTAAACCTATTGAGAGTCTAATATGCAATAGAGTTCTGGTACAATTACTCTAGTGGGGCAATAGCTACCTAAAGAAGAAAGAGCAGCTCTAAACCCATTTCCAATAGCCCATTTGCATTCCCATGGTATAGCTTATACATAGGCATAGCTCATTGAGGGAAGAGAACACACCCAACGATCTGCAGTGGTTCATATTTTGAGCATTGACAAGAGTTCATGCATTCACCTTTGCTTTAATAAATTTACTGTTCTGCCCAGTTATCTCCAATTTCTGTGACTAACAAGAAAAAATCCCACAACACAGAAGCATTTAACTTTATGTCAAATGAAGCTGAGTGACCAACGCAGTTGAATAATCTAGACATTTTTATTATATTTTAGTTCAATTGCTGCTTCTCAAAGTGTTTCCTACGTCTAAAATAAATGTCCAAAATTCGAAGCAAAGAATGCGTAATTTGACTGTGCAGGTAGCCGAGGACAATATTATTTGCGAGGAATTTTCAGAGGAATATAGTGAATATTATCATGTGGAAACAAATTGTGTCAACATAGTATTTCTGACAACTAAAAAATTATTCATGGGTGTACACCAGAGTGTATCAGGAAATCAGCAAATGGTTAAGGTTGTTATGTTATTGTAGCAGTAGTGCAAAGAAGGGAAAAGGAAGAGGAACTGAATACCTGCTTCACACTTTATGAGTATGGTTTGATGTTCAATTATTAAAATATAAGCCTCCAGGAAGTGACAGGATACCAATACATTATTTTCAACAAACTGAAACACTAGCACACTGAGTCATCTATTCCAAGAAATCTGGAAGATGGCTACCTGGCTAACCAAGTGGAAGAAATCCATATTTGAGACCATTTCAAAGAAATGCAACCCAATATGATACAATCAACAAGATCATTACTTTTACATGCACATGAAATTTTGATGAACACCATTCAACAACAGATGCAGTAGTATGTTCACAGGGAACTTCCAGTCAAAATGGATTTGGAAGAGAATATGGTATGAGTGATGTCATTGCTGATCCCAGATGGATCTTGACTGAAAGCAGAGAATACACAAAAGTTATTTACTTGTGTTGTATGACTCTGCAAAGGCATTCAACTCTGTCAATCACCACAAGCTAGGGATGGCATTGAGAAAAATGAGAATTCCAAAACATTTCACCATGCTCACAAGCGAACATGAGTCAAGAGGCAGTTCGCAGAACACACAAAAAAAGGAATATTATCATTTAAAATCAGAGGGGGAAAAACAACAATAAAAGGAACATGTGAATAAGGGTTGTATATTTTCACCATACTCATTCAATCTATCTGCTGAGCAAATAATCTGAGAACTGCAGTAAAGGAAAAGGTAGGAGACATCAGGATTGAGGGAATTTTGTTAACAACTTTTGAAATGTAGATAACAAAATGGTTTTCAGAATGTTCTTAAGAATGTGAGTGTGTTAGTCTGGGTAGACTAGAGAAACAAATTCATAAATACGCATATGTATGTAAGGGAGAGGTTTATATACAAAAGAAATGGAACATTGAGAAAGCATACCAACCCAGTCCAGTCCAAGCCCAAAAGTCTGATATTAGTGCATATGGCCGATACCAGTCCATAAAGTATTCTTGAGACTCATGAGGCACTTACAATGATGCCAGGACAATCACTGGTCATTAGGTGCAGAATCTTGTGTATCCATGGTGGTAGAAGTATCTCCATGCAGGCAGGGACCTCTCTGTAGTTTCTCAAGCATCTAAGCACTGACAGGAGTCTCTGTGTGGCTTTTCCAGCTTCTGAGAGCTGGTTCCACCAGGGTAAGCCCATGTGGCTTCACCTTTGGCTCCTTCACTTTCCAGGACTCAGGTTCTATCAGCATGCTGTCATGTTGTCTTGTCAGTAGAGCATCTCCAAGGGACTGAGCAAGTGAGTCTCTCCCCTTGAAGGAAAATACCGTGAGATTTCCCAGAATTCTCAGGAAAAGGTCATCCCTACACAGAGGTCTCATTGTTTATCTCCAGACCGACAATCTACAATAAGGTGTAGCCCTACACTAAGGTGACCAGATGTCCCACTTTTTAATAATTTTTCCTGTGTCCCATGGCATTTTAAAATTAAATAAATATATTACAATACTCTTTTCGCATTCTATGAACATTTTTGTTGCTTCATATAGACCAAAATTTTAATCAAGGACCCCTCTCCCCCCCAGCCAATGGTGTCTCGCTTAAAATCCAAGACACTTTACCTACACTTCCAATCCTGAAATTGACATAAGAGTACATGACTGTCAACATGAGGAAAACTTGAAGTCTTTGCTGGTAAAATTCCAGGAGTAGAGTCTGAAACATGGATAATAACTAAAAGTTAAAAAAAAAAAAGATTGTCACAGCTTTACCAATATGATAATCTGGACCATCTGATAAGTGGAAAATAATTGATGTTATCAACTATTTCATCTTGCTTAGATCCACAATCAGTGCTCAGGGAAGAAGCAGTCACAAGATCAAACAGTGCATTACTTTGGATAAATCTGGTGTACAATCCTCTTCAAACAAATGAAAATCAAGAATGTCACATTAAGGACTTAAGTGGCCTGAGCCAAGCCGTACTATAGTCAGTCGTCACATATGCATGTGAAAGTTTTACAATGAATAAGGGAGACCAGAAGAACAATGCATTTGAATAATATTATTGGCAAGGACATCATGCTTGGTAACGTAGAGGGCCTCGAAAAAAGGGGAGCCATTCAACAAGATGGATCCTCTCAGTCTTCCTCACTTTCAGACAGCAAGGTTACGTGTGAGTTTAATAAAAAATAAATCTGGCAACATCTTGATACCCTCTGAAACCTGCAGACATTCCCTGGTAACAACTTAGACTCAGAGAGTGCTAATTGGATGTGGCAGTCAGCAAATTTGGTGTCAATTTGAGGATTAAGAGTCTAGGGATGAAACAAGCAGCTATCTAGCTCAGGAGCAACAAAACCCACCATAAAAGAAGCTCACTTGCCTGTGTGATCATTAGGTGCTGAAACAATCAGGCATCAGGCATCAAAGAACAAAAACCAAAATCAATGAACCAATTAATTCCCGATATCGCTAAAGACAAATGGATACAGAGGAAAACAGAGTAGAAGAAAAGATAGTGCCCAGCTACCAAATGATTGTATGTCTAGAGTCTCAAAGACTTGAAGATAACTGAGTTGCCACCATTCAGCACGGAGGCAGCAAAGTCCACAGGGAAGAAGCACACCGGCAAGTGTGATCAAGAGGGGCCAAAGGGAGCAGGTATCGAGCATCAAAGAACAGGAATCACTTCATTACTAGTGAGGGGAGGGGCAGGGTGGGGCCCTAAGGCCCACTGATGGGTAATTGGCCACCCCTTTACAAGGGAGCCACAGGAAGGAGACAGACTAGTCAGGATGCATCCAGGCAGTGATGATGCATACAAGTTTCCTCTAGTTCCTGAAGTCTTCTTCCCCCACAACCATCATGATCCCAATTCTACCTTGCACATCCGATGGACTGGCGAAGGTACACTGGTGGAGACGGGGGCTGGAGATATTGGGAATCCAGGATTGATGAGCCCCCTTGGGCCGGTTGTTAGATTGGAACTACTGGATGGGTGGAGAGAAGGTGGGGTAGAGATGGAACCAACTGCAAGGATATACATATGACCTGTCTGGAGGACGGGCATGGGGGAGTGGGTTAAGGGAGGTGTCAGGCAGGGTAAGATACAACAGAATAAGAATGAGTTATAAAGTACTGATGGTTGATGGGGGAGGGAGAGCAGGGGAACAGGGGAGGGGTTGGAGGAGCTGACACCAGGGGCTGGGGGAAATAAAGGGCGGATGTTTGGAGAATGATGATGACAGCGGATGTGTGAGGGTGCTTGCCACAGTATGTTTATTTATGTATTGGAAAAATTATGTACGAGCCCCTAATAAATTGATTTTTAATTAAAAAATAGTCTAGGGATGAAGTCTATCCTGTCAATCTGGAGTCAATGAGACCTCTGTGTGGGAGTGGCCTTCTCTTAGAATTCTGGGAAATGTGATCATTCCTTCTGAGAGACAGAGACACTGTTTCTCTCTGTTCACTTTCTTGAAGACTTTTTGCTAACAACAATTCCTGCCTGAGAGACTTGAGAGACAAGGCTGGCTCCCTGGGAGACATTGCTGAGGAGAAGACACATAGACCTCTCAAATGCAGCAAGAAACCTGGATCTAGAGAAGCCACGTGGAGACTCCTGGTAGGGCTGAGATGCTTACTTACAGCATCACCGAATCCAAAGACTTTCTACCCACTGGCTTGTGATCATCCTGCATTTGGCATCATTGCATGTGTTTCATGAGTCTGAAGGACTTTGTAGATTGTTGTCAGACATACAGGTTAATTTCGACTTATGGACTTGGACTGGACTGGGTTGAAATGCTTTCTTAATGTACAATTACCTTTTATATAAAATTCTCTTTATATACAAATGTGTGCTTATGAATTTGTTTCTTTAGTCTACCCAGACTAACACAAAAGATAATCATAATCCACAGTATTTCAAGTTAAAAATTTGGTAAAAAGTAAAAACGACAGCTATTTCTCAGAAGAAAGATGACACTTTCTACTCCATAAAGAATTATAGTCTAGGGCTGAGCCCCAGTGGCGTAGTGGTTGTGTGTGGGACTGCGGCTCACTGGGTTGGTGGTTCAAATCCAGCAACAGCTCTCCAGGAGCAAGGCTGGACCTCCTCCTCCCACCAGGGGGCAGTGATGCCCACACACAAAAAAAAGTTACAATCTTGGTAATCTAAAGGGGCAATTCTACCCTGTCCTGTATGGTTACTCTAAATTGGAAAGGAATTAATGGCAGTGACTTTTGAGTTTGAGGAACAGATTTTCAAAATTAGGACTTTTACGGTAATTTGTCATTTTGAGTTCACAATTTTCTAGAGGTAATCAAGAAAGAGGAACATTTAACCTTTTGTAGTCTCTGAAGAATTATTTTTACTACTAGAATTTTTTATAAGAACATAATTCAAAAAAAGAACATAATTCACACAGGATTATGACATCATTCATTAATACCAGCTATGGTACTTATTTTCGTGCACCTTAATGTGTAGCTATAAAAGGACAAACCAGTGACTAAGAAATTCTTAAAATCACAACCAGTTAGTCATAGACTATCATATTCTACCTTAATAGAGTAGAGAATATTACAAATTATAAAAAATTTTGCCAGAAATATTTTTGTTAATTTATATTTTAATATCATGCTTTTTATATCACTTCATACAAGTGTCCTTTAATTATTCATGGGATAGATCAGGCACATAGCAACAACCTAGTTTCTCTTAATTCTTACTCACAAAATTATTTCTGAAGTCAAAATATGGAGTATTTAAAAAGGTTATTAATTTATGTTATCTTTTTCCCTCCGTATAATCACTATAGAGATATGAGTTTTTTTATGATCTCTAAGGAGGTATCAGACTTTGTAAATATAACAGCTCTCCTTGGCTCTTGATATTATTTTTTTTTGGGGGGGGGGGCATCACTGCTCTCTGGTGGTGGAAGTCGGAGGCCCAGCCCCACTGCTGGAATTGAACCTTCCTCCGTCCCAGTGGGCCGCAGTCCCGCGCACAACCACTACTCCACCAGGGCTCAGCCTGGCTCTTGATATTATAATAAAGAAATATATATTCATTATAATAAAAGATGTATAGTTTCAAATGAAACTTGGTAATTATG
>PVJH01031811.1:0-23349 GCA_004026705.1 Nesogale talazaci
CAGTTTTATAGGGCAAGCAAGTTTAGGCAATTAGCATATCGTGATCTTCAAAATTAACAAGTGAATGGCAGCACAGCTGCAAGTCTGACTTCAGAGGCCAGGGCTGTTTACAGTTACAAAGGCGACAAACTACAAACCCCAGGCAACAAACTGCAACAGAGTTCAGGCATATTCGGCCTGTAGCCAGGTCAAGCATGTCTGAGCCGGTCAAGCATGTCTGAGCCGGAGAAGTCAAAAATTCTTAAGATGATATTCAAGCCCTGTCCCCCATGATGCAACTTAATGGCCCTGCTGCTCTCCATATGCATCCTTCAGATTGCCAGCTTTAACACCTACAACTCCATGTGCACAACTTACTTATACCTGCATATGCCTTTGCACTTATGCTCTTCCCTCAGCCTGGAATTTCTTCTGCACTCTGTTCATCCACATTCTGAAGAATGTAGCTCAAGGAGCTTCTTCTCTAGGAAGAACCCCCGCTTGCTGTCCCACCAATCAGAGTTTGGCTGTACTTCTAGAGTGTGTCCATGAGCATAACCTATTGTAATCATGTCACCACATCCTGTCTTCCTGAAGACAGGGCAATATCATGTTTAATCTTTGTCTCCCCAGCTTCTATCACAGTGTAAGTGTTCAAGGAAGAAGTGGATTGCTTTGTTGTTGTTGTTGTTGTTTCCTTGCTCCAGCACAATTATCAGGTTCAGAGAAAAATCCCCTTTCCAGTCTGTGTCCAGCATTCAAGCATCTCAAACTAGCAGGTAACTCTTTCTCAAGTCCCAGGTCTCAAGTTTCCCTGCTTTCATCTCTTTCCCAGGAATCCAGCGTAACTCAACTCTTCATCCTCCAGCTTGTACTCCATCACAAAGTAGCATCTATCTGTGTTCACACAAGCACTAATCCCAAACTGGTCCTGAGGGAGTATCTGGAGTGTGTCAGTCGGAGGAACAAATTCAATAGACATGCATATGGATATAAGGAATGAGTTTATATTAAGAGGAACAGGACATTGAGAAAATATTTCAGCCCAGTCCAGCTCAAAGTCACAAGTTCAATATTAACCCATATGCCCGAAATCAGTCCATAAAGTCTCCTTCTGACTCACGAAGTCACAGGTCAGTAGGTACAGAGTCCCGGCACCTACAGGTATCACCCCATGACTCCTCGCTTCCAGGGCTCAGGGTCCATCAATAGCATCCTGTGGTGGCAGAAGCAACTCATCGCTGGCAGAGGCCTCCATGTGGCTGCCCCAGACTCAGAGGTCTGGCTCCATCAGGGCAAAGCCATGTGGTCTCTCTGTCGGCTCCTCCAGCTTCTTGGATGCTGCCATCTTGTCTTGTCCGTGATTCATCGTCTCTGAGACTAACTCCTAACAACTGGGGAAGATAGCTTCTCATCTTCACGAGGGAAATATCACAAGATTTCCCAGAAGCCACATGGAGTCTAAGATAAAGTAGGAAGACAGGACCAAAAAACTGCTTCCAGGAATAGCCAATGAGACCCCTATGGATCACAGGGGTCATAGGACAAGTCATAGGACAAGCACAGGTTTCACTCTCGGTTGTGTGTGCAGTTACCATGACAACGCACAGCAACAACACTTGCTCTGAACTCCATTGTTTATGTAGAAACACCCAAGCAGGGGTTGAGGTGGGGTGGGGGAGGGATTCCTAGTATAGTCGATTGGTCAGCAGCACCCTCTGTGTGTAAGAAGTGGTCTGTGACCACAGAGCAGACAACAGATTAGTCGACTGGGCTTAAAATACAGTTTCATTATTATTTTATTCAACTAAGTCACATGCTAACCCCAAGGATGAACTCCACTAAAGTCAGAAGGTAGTGGGGGTGAAAGAGTGATCATTATTCTTCTACCTAGCTCTAGAATACTACCAACTAGTGTGTCTGCTTATATGTCAAACACCATATGAAGAATTTAACCTGGTCCAGCTGTCTCAACATCCACAAGTGTTTAAGGGATCTACTACTTAGAGTTGTGTGACCTTGAGTAATTGTTGTCTTTGTCAGCTGTAATCCACAACTCATGGCGATCCCCTATACAATGGGATCAGCTCACTGAGATCAAGTCAGTGGTCTCTGGTTTATTTTTTTTAAGTAGATTTCCAGGCCTTTCTCCCTTGTCTGTGTTACTCGGGCCAGTCTACTGAAATCTATTCAGCCTCATGAAAACAAGCAAGCTTGCTTTCACATGGCAGATGGCGGCGGCTACCCAGGAGCTACGCTGGCAGGCATAGGGGCCAGCATCTCCTGGATGCAAGGTGAGAATTCTATCCCTGATAGGTCACTGTCTTCATTTTGTCCACATTCTCCTGAATAAAAGGAACATAGTCATGGTATCTACCTGCTAGCAATCAGTCAGTGATTATATATAAAAGTTTGGATGAGGTCTGCCATGTAGTATACCCTTTCCCCCTCCCCAAAAAAATATATGGCTCTCCTTATTTCTAAAGTTAGTCTGAACCCGGAACACTAGCTCTAACCACCAGGAAATACTGCCTCAAATTTCACCGTGTTGCTCGGGCTGTCCAGAAGGATGGAGCTAAAACCAACAGGTGGGAGGAGCAGGAAGCAGATACCCACTTCTCAGAATGAGGTTATATTTTTTAATGATGCATTTAAAGTGATAGAGTGCAGCAGCTTTACTTCTTATCTACTCATACCAAACAAGATGTGTATATGTATAAGACGGCATCCTCAAAAAATAATGCATTGAAGTCTGGTTTGCAATAGTGAAAAATCAGACCAATCTATATGTTGATCAATATAGCCAGTGCCATCAAGTTAATTCTGACTCATAGTGACACTGCAAACATTTCTGGGGTTGTAAATCATTATGGAAACATACAGCCTCATATTTTGCCCATGAAGGAACTGGTGGGTTTGGAACTACCAACCTTGAGATTAGCAGCCCAAACTTACCTGACAGGGTGGGGAGAGTGCCTTGTCAATCAATATAGGATTAGCTAAAAAAAAATAAACTATGACAGATCCAGCCTGTTAATTACTAAGGAATGATGACAAGAAGCAATGATGTCAGCGCACTAATGATGTCCTCGGTGCCAGAATAGATTCATTCTCACAAGACTCTGTGGACATAGATAACCTGCACCCCTAACTTGCAGATGAGGAAAAGGAGGTCCTGGGAGAAGAGACAACTGAGAAATGACCAAGAAGAAAAGACCATTTCAATCCAGACCATCTGGACCCAAAGTCCACCCGCTCTACCACGGCACACAGCGATTGCTTAGTGTAAGCAAACCACAGAAAGAAATCTACATAACATGTACTATTTATGCAAAATACATGATGTCATAGGGTTCCTAAATAAGTAAAGGAAGAGGAGAAATCCCACAAATAATAATAATAAAGTAGCACTGATGACCTGGGTGAATCTGACTAAAGAATCAGGGGTTGGGTGTGGTGACCAGGGAGCATGCTGCCCTCAACTAAATAGCTTTGCATTTGTTAAAGAAAATGTACTGTACCATTATAGAATGGATGAAGCTGTATAAAAGATTTCAAGGAGTCAGTTATGTTAGAGTTAAACAAATTCCCTAATACTAAAAGAAGGTCCTCTATAAGAACATCTGACCTTGCGGGGAGAAGTCCAGAACTTACCTGGCAGCACCATCAGGAGCCATAGAATCCATCAATTGCCACTACTAAGGGTTGGTGTGTGTGCGTGTGGGGGGGGGGGGGGGGGGGGGGGGGGGAGAGGGTCACCTCCTCAGCTGGGTATCATCTTAAACAGATAAATTCAGTATGTCCCCAAACTCAACTGCACATCTTTTATCCTCAAATGCCTTAACCTTTATATTGACATTTAAGGCCCCTGCCATTGAGTCCCGTCTAGTTCATGGCAAGTCACGTGTTTCACAGAAGAACCGCACTCCTGAGATTTTCTGTGACTGATCTTTCCAAAGCAGATCACCAGACCTTTCTTCCAGGTGCTTCTGTGTGGCTTCAAACTGCCAGGGTAATGATTGTGGGGGAAGTCAAGCACCACCCAAAGATGTCATTTACATTCATTGCAATGTAATTATATTTTCTTTTCATTTTTTGCCCAGTGTCCTAATTCTCGCTTCTTCACCAATGCAAAGTAATTTAAACTATTTTCCATAGCTGTGAAATCAGACTCCTGAGTCTTCTCCATGCTGATGTAAGAGGAAGAATGAATAAAGTGGTGGTGGTGGTGGTGGTGGTGGTGGTGGTGGCGGCAGCAGTGGTGAAAATGGTTAGCGGAATCATGGCAGCAATGGGGGAAGTGGTGGTGCTGATGCTGATGTAGGTGGTGATGGGTAGGAAAGATGGTGGTGGTGGTGGTGGTGGTGGTAGTGGGCAGGAGAGATGGTGGTATTGGTGATGCCGCTGCTGGTGCTGGTGGTAGTAGCTGCAAGGGAATAAGCAACGATGACAATGGCAGTGAGATGGTGGTGATGATGAGGCTGTTGTAATGGGTGCAAGCAATGCGATATTTGGTATTTGGGGCATTGTTGAAAATAATGACACTATAAACATGGTAACGATGATGTGGGAGTCCTGGTGGCCTTGTGGTTTGTATTGTTTTGTTTTGAGCGATGGTGAGAGGGATGATGAAAACAAGGGTGCTGAGTTCAACTTAGACATTCAAAAGAGCAAACTCGATATCCAGATCTGATCACCTTACTAGTGAGACCCAAGCTACATACCCAGATTTGACGCTATCCTATAGCTGTGTATATCCTATACACACAGAGGCAAAAATAGATGGAGGTATTTTGGGCAAAGAATGGGCAAATAGAATGGCATTTCACAGGCTGAATAAGTGACATCATTTTACTGGTTCCTTCCCCGCCATAGTAGTTGGCGCTGCATCTCTACCTTCCATGCCTACTCCATTTGAGGTTGGGGTGCAATAACAATTCCCTGCATACACTTAGAAAAAAAAAAGATGGGGAGAAAGAAATATAGGCTGACCAAGGAAAGCTCTTCAGGAGCTTTTTTCTAGACAATCCTTGGCTGGACTGGTCAGAGTCGGAGCCTCCAAATAGCCACTTCCTGTGTGGAGAGGCCACCCAGTAGCATTATACGATCACATTCCAGTGCTGATGGCAAGGCCACACTTGGTGCAACACCCCCATAGAGTCCTGCTGAGGGACACTCAGTGTGTTGTGCCACAGATAGTGAGATGGACAATTAGGCACCAGAATCAGAAAACAAGCTATTTTTAAGAAAAACAAATCTGAATATCAAGAGTCTGCGTCAACAGAGAAGAACCACAACAGTTATGGCATCTCTGGAACTCACTGGCATTTCTGAAACTCATGCCAACAAAGACAACAAGTGACTTGGACTTGACCCAGGCTCATTCCATCTCTGGCAATGGAGGGTTTGGCTGCAGCGCTTCCATTGTCTCCCATTGATTCACTGGGGGATTAGGCGCAATGAAGGCAGCAATTATGTCACCCTTCCTGGTGCCTTCCTCTGCATTTTATTTGGCTTCTCAGATCTGACTCTATGATGAACTAGGCTAGGGCATAAGTGTATCATGCGTGCTGTCCATAGTCCACTCTTAAATGCTGATGAAGATGATGGTAATGATGGAGGTGTCACCAATGGCTGTCATGTTTACTTACCAGGGCAGCAGCCTCCTCCAGTGGAAACGTCTCCTCCCCAGAACAGAAATGCCAACCTTCTCCTATAATTAGTACTTATTTTCTCCTCTTCCTATCCCATTTCAAAAGCCCAATTACCCATTCCCTGCTGTGTGCCCTCCCCCACCCTCAGTTTGGTTCAACCCTAAGCACAGAGCATGGCTCTGAAACAGACCCTGGGCTGAGTACTAAATCAATAAGCTTCAGTACGAACCTCATGAAGCTCTTCGTCTACCCAGAGTGACTGACACCCTCATGGTTAATGTGAACACATTGTGGAAAACATGCTTAACACTGAAAAAAACTGAGTACAATGAGGGGCACACAATCCTGTTAATAAGAGAGTTCATGGGAGGTGCAGCATCTGACTTGATGCCCCAATCAACCCAATACAGGATTGACTTACATTACTTGGGTTTCCCTTCCTCATGAAAGCCATACTCATTCCCTCAATTCCACGATGAAATTTTAATCAATTGCCTCTAAGTCTAGTTTCCTAGAGTTCATTGTCTTGATTCTGCACACATCTCAGTTGGGATGGTTCCCAGGGTTGAAGGACCAAATCCAGCAAAGAGATCTTCTGACCCAGTATCTTTCTGGACAGAATTCCCCATGCACTTCACCCAGAGTCCATGGTCCAAAAAGCAAAGGGCATCCACCAATCAAGGGGCAGATCATTCTAGCATTTTTGTATACCTGACTGAGGAACCGGAGGAGATTGGCAGTATCTAGTCTCTGTGCCCTGTAAAAATGGACACAGGGATCCATCTATTAGCACACAAAATCCAGAATGCATCCCATTGCACTAAAATACATGTGTCACAGTAAAGTGACCAGACGTCCTGCTTTTAACAATTGAACAACGTCCCGTGGCATTTTAAAACTAAAATAAATATATTACAATACTATTTTTGCGTTCTATGAAAATTTTTGTTGCTTCATATAGACCAAATTTTTAATCAAGGAACCCCTCCCTCGGCCCGGTCAATGGTGTCCCACTTAAAATCTGGTCACTTTACTCATGGACAGGAGAGTTTGTGTTCATCTGTTTTCTCTTGCTGTCAATAGCAGTGTGCTATAACTAGACAGTTCTCAGAAAATGTTTGTGCTGGTGTTGACGCAGAAGTGTCCCACACAGGACAGCAAGAAGGGCTGATTTATTTTAAGTCTGGGCTATGGAGTGAGACTTCCCTGACAGAAATTCTGGGTCAGTTCTTTTGGAACATGTGACCATGGATAAGGTTTTCATAGTCCCTACCCCTCACCTTTTCATTTGCAACATGTGGACATAATGGTATCATGGGGTGTGGTGAGGTTTAAGTGAAGTAACATGTAGAAGGCACTTAATATAGTGCTTGGCACATAGTATGTGTTCAACAATTGATAGTTGTTATCAGGGTAATAATAGTATTGAGTACAAAATGAGTGACTCAGAAAAGGACCTGCGACTGAAGTGGAGAATGTGATAGAACAAGCCAGACCCAATCCAACCTCAACCATACCCAAAACCTAGCTTGAGGTTGCTTGAGTCAGATGAGCATCAACTCAAGGGAAGACCGATGTCCAAGTAGAGAAAATCTGCCGCTGAAAAATATTCCCTAACTAAGCTTCCCAGAAACACCCTTTATTGGGGACTTTATCCTTTCAACTATACTTTGTGCACCCTGGGTGAGAAACCACTTTCAGCTATTATCAAACCCTGGTAATCTAATCTTAATGATTTGTAAGATCTTTCCTTGCATTCTAGCAAGTATTTGATCAAAATACCTGTTTTCCAACAGCTTGTCCACATAAAATATTTTATTTAATTCTCACAGCATCCTCAAAAATTAGGTAAATGAAATCCATCAAACATATGGAAACCTAGTGCAGGAAGGTCAAACAGGGTACTTAGGCCTCTGCAGTCGGCAAGTGGTATGAATAATCATGACTGCATCTCAGATCTCCTTACCCCAACTTCATTCACTAAATTCTCACCAAAGCACAGGAGCATTTGGGGTGATGAATTATAAGTAGAATGTGGAGAGTGAGACCTTAATGATTAAACTAGGGGACTCCAAGGGCACATGACTGATTCACATGGAGTGTGCCTGACCTGCGTCCCAGGTTGACCTTCTGGCCCAAGAATCGATTTGCTCTCATCTCACCTAGACTTCTCCTCTAACCAGAAGCCCACTGCCACAGAGTCACTTCTGACTCCTTGTGACCTCACGTGGTTGTTGTTTTCATTGTCAGGTGCCTTCAAGTCCATCCCGACTCCCAGCACCTCTATGTACAAAAGAAGAAAACACCACCAGGCCCCACACCATCTTCAGGAGGGTGATGTTTGACTACGGGAGAACACAGTTACAACCACGAGATCCGTCCCTCTCACCAAGGTCTTCCTCTTTGTACCCTCTCTGCTGCTTTACTAAGCAAGACAGCCTTTTCCAGTGACAGGTCTCTCCTGATAACCTGTCCAAAGTACATAGAACAAAGTACCACATTCCTTGCTTCTAAGGAGCATTCTGACTGTCCTTCTTCCGAGACAAATTTGTTTGTTCTTTTGGCAGCTCCTGGCACTTTCAATAGACTTCGACAGCACCATAATCCACATGCTTGGATTCTTCTTCAGTTCTCCTGATTCAGAGTCCAACGTTCACATGCACAGAGAAGGGTTGAAAATATCATGAATGAAGCAGGGCCACTGGAGTCCACAAAGTGAGGACTGGCTCGACCACATTTCAAAGAGCCCTGATGCAATCGATTAACCCTGTGCAGTGCATCATGTGATCGCTTGACTGGTGCGTCCATGAGCTTTTGTGTCTCCAAGCAAGATGAAATCCTTGACAACGTCAATATTTTCTGTTTATCACGATGCTGCCCAGGGGTCCAGTGGTGGGGATTTGGGTTTTCTTTACACTGATCAGTGATCCCTAGTGAAGTCTGCAGTCTTTGATCTTTATCAGCAAGAGTTTCAAGTCCTTCTCACTTTCAGCAAGGAAGGTTGTGTCATCTGCATATCACCGGTTGCTAATAAGCCTTGCTCCAATCCTGACACCGCACTCCGGTTCAAAGCATGAAGCTTCTTGAAATACCGGCTCACTCCCAAGATAGAATACGTCCAGTGGAAGGATACAACCTTGATGCACATCTTTCTGCATTGTAAGCCAAGCCTTCTTCAACCAAAGCCGAACAACCCAACTCAATGCTCTTGAGTGGATTCCGCTGGCTCAAGAGTGACCCCATAGGACAGGCCAGCATTCTGCTCCTTTTGCGTTTTCAAGACCAGGAACTGTTTGCAAGAAGAGAAAGTCCATCTTTCTCCCTCAGAGAGGCTGATGCTCTTGAACTGCTAACTCCACGGGTCCTTCAAGCATGTAGCCACACCACCACCAGGGCTCCGTAGACATCCTAGGATGGAGTCATTCTTGACAGAAGCAGTGTGCCACATCTCTCTCCCACTGAGTGGCTGGTGGTTCTGAACCGCCGAACTTTTGGTTACTAGCCAAGTGCTTTCACCAATAAGTAACCAAGACCTGCCATAAGAATACACTAAAGCGAAAAGTGGGTGAAGGGAGATGTCAGACTTTGTAAGACATGACAAAATAATAGTAATTTATAAATTCTCGAAGGTTCACAAGGGAGGAGGGGGTGGGGAGGGAGAGGGTAAAATGAGGAGCTGATACCAAGTAGAAGACAAATGTTTTGAGAATGATGATGGCAACAAATGTACCAATGTGTTTGATACGATGGGTGGATGGGTGGATGGACGGACTGTGATAACTATTGCATGAGTCTACAATAAAATGATTTTTTAAAGAATATATTAAAGTAAAATCCCATACACTACATGTCTGTATTTTCCAGAAGAACATTGGAAACCCACCAAAGGGGAGTATTGGGGCTCTTCTGTAATTGAATGTTTCTCAAACCTCAAAAACCCACCCACCTTGCTCACCCTTTCCCATACCCACGTGCCATCTGTATTGTTCTCGAATACTTTACTATCCTGCAGATCAACTTTAGGTCAGCTGGTTTAGTTTACTTAGTCAATTTTGATGTCTTACTCCAGGGTTGAACCTCATCTGCAGGGTTTAACCTAAGACATGTTGAAGTTAATGTGCAGCTATTAAAATAAAGTAGATTTGTGGTTCCCCAGTGAGCAGTACATCCCAATTGCTTTAATTGCTGCATTCCACACACATCTGGCAAAGGCCTCACACCAAAACCAAGCAACCAAACACAATGCCATCAAGTCGGCAAGCGGAGTAAACTGACCAAACAAATCACGAGAGTGGTTAAATACCATAAATAATCTGATCTCATATCAAAATCATGATCGTGTCGATAATGAAATCACTTCAAGAATTTATAAACCTGAGATGACAGCCACTTAAGAACTTCTGACATGCAATGATCATCCCCTTTTTCAATGACATGGCTTTAAAATTTCATGGAGTTACCAAAATTAAATCAGAGACATGGAATTGGGTATGGAAAGAGGAACTATTCTGAAAAGATTCAAACTTTCCTTTGTATGAATTCTAAAACAATTCTTTTTCTTCTTCTCTTCTTCTTTTGGTGTTCCTTTTTTTTACGCCACCCCCACCCCCTATATTACAGCCTCCCTGTTTCTTTCTTTCCTTCTTTCTTTCCTTCTTTCTTTCTTGCTTTCTTTCAACAGACTCTCCGTGTCTGGTATGTCCATGGCTCAGGGTTTCTAGAGTGTCAACGCAGTCCCTGCTATCCAGGAGCAAGCAAACTTGTGGGGGACAAAAAATTAGGATGAACATTTATTATCCAACCCCCCCCCCAGCCTAAAATGCCTAATATGCAGGCCACAAACAATTCCAGGAGTGAGCGGATATGAGCTAGTTCATTCATTCATCCATTCATCCTATGGCATCCACCGTGGGCTGGGCCAGGCTGTGTGCCAGCCACTGGAGATGCCAGATAATGAACAAGACCCAGTTCCCTTCCTAAGGAGACCTCAGCCTGGTAGGATCTAGGATTGTTGATCTACAAGCGCCAGGGTTCTCTCAGTCAGACTTGGGTGGTAGGGGAAGTTTCCTAGAGGAGCGGTGTCTGAGAGGGTGGTGAAAGGTATATTAACAAGTGTGGCCATGACAAGGCTTCCTTGAGCTAAGCGCTCCACTCCTTCCCTGTCATGCAGTTACTTCCGACTCACAGAAACACTGTGGGACACACCAAAACCATCCCTGTGTGTTTCTGAGACTGTCGCCCTTTAAAGAACAGAAACCCTCCTCTTTCCCCCCCGACAGAGGGGCTGGTGGTTTCCAACTGCTGACCCTGTGTTTAGCACTCCAACTCCTACTGTACACTACTAGGGCTCCTTCCGCCAAATTGTAGTTTGAACCCCCTAGACATGCCTTGGAAGGCTAGGCCAGCCATCTCTTCTGAACACGCGCCATCTCTGCAACCTTACGGAACGATTCTGCTCCACACACATGGGGTTTGTGTGAGTTAGAGTGGAGCCGATGGTGTCAAGTAAAAAAAAAAAAAAAACCAGAGAAGAGAAAGAGGCATTCAAAAATAGAGGGAGATGCACAGGAAGCGTCAAGAAAACAATGAAAACAGACTAGATGGGGGAGACAGGGGAGATTTTTCAATTTGTTTGGAGCAAAATATCCCAAAAGGAAACTTTGGCACAGACGTGAAGAACCGAACCACCAAAGGCCCTTGGCGCTAAGACATGTGAGCTATAACGTGGTTCTGGAGACCCTGGGGCTAAGAATGATGGAATCAGGTCAAGTCCACTAGACTCACTGCTAGAGGCCCTGAGCAGATCACTGAGATGGGAATAGGTCAGTTCTACATACCATGTGGACCCTGGGGGCAACCAGCAGTTCAGACAGGGTCACAGGGCAATCCTTGGACCAAGGAGGTAGGAGGACAACCTGTCTTCCCAGGGAAGAGGTACTGTTGGGACGAATGTGGTCCGAGAGCCTGGAGTCTATGGAAGGCAGAGGGTTCTGAAGGGAGGGGGTAGATAATATACACAAACACATCAGACATATGTCTACTCATTGTGTTTTCATATACCTATACATGAAGGCAAGGCAATAGGCAAAGCCCAACTCTGCAGAAACCTAACGACAGTTTTCATGCTTTTCTGACCTTACCTCAAAACTTACCTCTTCAGAACTGGGTTTTCTAGTTGCTTCTTCACTCCTTCCTCACTCCTTCACTCCTTCATTCCTTCCTTCCTCAGACCTTTAATTAATACTGCCCACCAGCATTCAAACCCCCTTCTTTCTCATATGCCTCTTGTGACCCCAGAGCACAAAACTGCTATCTTTTCCTCTCCCTGAGACAGCACTAGAGCTGGCTTCCGCCTGTACACCCCTACGGGTATCCTGAGAGACTCCCAAGAGCCAGTGAAAGACAAATAGCACTTAAAGAAGCCAGAGGAATACAGCATTTTGTGGGAGGAATATTGGTTCCCTGGAGTTAGACAGCATCTGGGAGAAGTGGGACCAATTAAGCAAAGAAGAGGTGAAGGGCTGAGCGTCCTCAGACAGCACCTATTTCTCCTCCGCTTCTGCGGAGTAGACACTGACATACAAACAAAGTCCCTGCTGGCAGACGACTCTGGGGACAACCCAAATCTAAAGAAGTCCAATGGTATGCTTTATGGGAGTGCAAATGGTGCTGGCCAGAGGGGAGGTGGAATTAAGAGCGATGGAAGAAGGAGATGGAAGGCGGGCAGACAGCAAAACGACTGGCAACAGAGACCTCGGAGTATGAGGGGTAACGTGCCCTGGCACAGAGTGATGTGAAAATCAGCACCCCAGATGGAAAGTTGATGGCAAAGGAGGTGCAACTGGGTTTTGTGTTCGTTTTCAAAAAAGGAATAAGATTTTTAAAAAAAACTCACAAAAGGGTTAACACCAACTGATCTGGGATAAGGGGATTATAGGTGACATTTTCCTTTTATCTGTTTTCAAATGACTTGTAGCTAAGCAGTGTGTGTGTGTGTGTGTGTGTGTGTGTGTGTAAATGATTTACAAGAGGGTAAGCTCAGCCAGGCAGTCCCACCATAGGATGGGGAGGAGGGTCTCACTGATGTATTCTAAGTCAAATGAATTCTTCAGGGCTCAAAGTGGCAATCACTCGTTGTAGGAAGATCTGAAGCCATGCATCCTACCCACATGCCTTTCTTAGTCCCCGCAATTATACCCGCCCTAGTAATGAGACTCCACAAAGGTTACTCACAGACAGGCCGACTTACTTTCCTGAGTACCCCTCCCTCCTTCCCTCCCTTCCTCCTCCTCCTCCACATCCAGCTCAGGTGAGGAAAACTACCCATCGAGAAAAATCCCCCAAGTCTCTCCGGTTGGAGTCTGAGGTTGGCCCTCATGGAGGGTTCCCCACTTGTTCCCTGGAGGTCTGTGATTCATGGTCTCTCACCTCATCTTCCCCTGGTCATCTCCCTGAAGAGAGAACAGAGAAGCTTGGGGGAGTGAGTGAGTGAGGTTGACCTTGCAGATACAGATGTAGAATTGTGTGCTGGAGAAGAATAATCCAAGTACCATGGGCAGCTAAAAGGACTGTCTTGGAGGAAGGCCAGAGTCGAGTGTCCCTAAGAGGCCAGGATGTGGAGACTTCATCTTACACACTCTGGACATGCTGTCCGGATCTCTCCTGTCCCTGGAGAAGGACACCATGCTGGGAGGGGCGAGGACAAGAGGAGATGGATGGACACAATGGTTGCAACCATGGACTCAGGCATAAGCATGGTTGGGAGGGTGGCGCAGGGCCTGACAGTACTTCATTTTGTGGGGCATCTAGTCTCCATGGGTGGGAACCGACTTAATGGCAGCATGGCCACAGAGTCCAGGAGCAATGGCTTCCCCCAGCTCACAGGTTATTGGTAACAGGGCTAGCTTGATAGCACACGCCTCCCCAAGAGCCAAGATGTTAGATGAGGAGAGATTCTGGTTCTCAGCCATGGAGAACAGACCACAGACAAGTGACGCTCCTAGTTCCCTGGGTTCTGCTTTAGCCCCTGTCTGGACAGCTGTCACTGAACCATGGGTGCCTGACTCCCATCTCTAGGGAAGCATGATTCCAAGGATGCTCTGGAAAATATGAAACCATATCCCGTGGGGAGAGAAGGCACCTGGGATTAACGATGGAGAATGGCAGGTGAGGACAGCTTGCCGCAGCTGATTTATTCAAGCTCCAACAGACTGTGCTTGCCCCAGAGTTGAGACTCTGAGACTAAGTTCTTCCTGTGCCCGCGGTGGATCAGCAACTATTAACCCAATATTCATTCAGAGGTCCAGTTCTGAGTCAGATGGGGACAAGGAGATTTTGAGGAGCTGACCCTCCCCTGAAGAAGCTCTGAGATCAGAAGGGAAGGAAGACCTTGGTATCAGGTTTGAAGAGCGACACCATTGTCCCTCACCTGGGGGTGTTCTGATCACCTAACTCACTGCCATCAGGTAGATGCCGGCGCATAATGACCCTACAGAAGAGGGAATCTGCCTCTGTGGGTTTCCAAGACAGGAAAACATTCTTTACTGGAGTAGAGAGTCTCCATTTTCTCCCTCAGTGTAGCTAGTGGTTTTAAACTACTGACTGTACAGATTGCAGCTCCGAAATGTAGCCGCTGCACCCCCAGGACTCCTTCTGAGCACATGGATGGGACTCACTGAAGGTCACTAGAGACTCTTCAACTGTTTGGGCCAAATCCAGGCCTAGGCCCCCCTCTGTTCCAGCCTCTCAAGAAGACAGATGATCCCTTAAACTTCTTAGCACTTGAACTTCAAAGCACCTGCCTTCAGCACTCCCCAGAACTTACCTCACCCACAGAACATACCTCCCTGGTCTTGTTTCCCAGGGACAAGATGACCCTCACCTGGGTGGGACACAATCTTCTTCTCTCTAACACTATTTCCTAGCAAATGCAGCACCGGGAATTTCTCTTCCCCTTTATAATCCACCTGCCTTCAGCTCAAATCACACAGATATCCCACTGTCCCAACACCAAGAGTAACTCCCCTACACTTCAGGTTGCGGGACCAGCCCGAAAGCTCAAGATGCTTCCACAACCGCTCCCCCACCCCCAGCCCCCCTACTCTCCCTTACCTTTCTGAAAGGTCTTTTCCCTAATACATCCACCTTCTGCTTCAGGTCTCTGTCTGAATTCTGCCTCAATCAAGCAAATCAAGCAAATCTCATCAAGCAAATCTCAAACATTACCTTTTTTTTTTTTCTTTGAGCCATAGGGCGATGGTTGCAAATCATCAACGACTCAGCTATTGAAATTATTTAAGGACTAAAGGAAAACCAGCCAGTCTAAGGAGCAAAGTTTGCTAGTCAAAACAAAGACTGGATCCAGATTCTGGTCACTAAATATCCCATTTCATCTGTGGTTAAGGGAGAAGTCACCGCCAAAGGTCACCGCAATCTCAGAGAATTTTTGAAAGTGCCACATAGGCATCAAAAATGGATTTAAAACCAGAATGACAGAAGCTGTGATGTTGTTTTGCTTCTCGATATTCTCACTGAAAGAAAAATGAACTGAGATAAACCCCTAAGCACCTAAAATGAGAGTAGCAATACCAGGAAGGTGGGGGAAAGAAGGAGAGAACTGATCGCAATGATTGAATATAACCCCCTCCCAGAGGACGGACAACACAAAAGTGGGTGAAGGGAGACATAGGTCAGTGTAAGACATGAAAACATAACAATAATTTATAAATTATCAGGGGTTCATGAGGGAGGAAAGGTGGGAGAAGGAGGGGGGAAATGAGGAGCTGAGGCCAAGGGCTCAAATAGAAAGAAAATGTGTTGAAAATGATGATGACAACAAATGTACAAATGTGCTTGACACAGTGGATGGATGGATGGATGGATGGATGGATGGATGGATGGATGGACGGACTGTGATGAGAGCTGTACACGCCCCCAATAAAACTATGTTTTAAAAGAAAAGTGCATTGGACAGAGCATCCATATCAGTGCACCACCTGAGTGATGCAAACGGTTTGACTTCTCCTGGTAACCCAAAGACTGGAGGTTCAATTTCACACAGAGGCCCCTGACTTGGCCTTAGACACAGTGTCTAGCCACCCAAGGCACATTAAAACAGACCCTGATTTTTTTTTTTTTAACTAAAGTATCAAATGTCTCTCTTTACACTCAAAAGAAAAAGGAAAGGAAAAAAAAGTAAGGCCTGCTGGTCCACTTCTGCAAATGAGCTAATTGGAGACTGTAGGGCGCCCTGCACCACAGAGACATACACCAGTCAGAATCAGCTCAAGACAAGGGGCTAGGCTTTGGTTTTGTGAGTTTGAATGCGTGTGCTTGTCTCTCTCCAGATTCTGTGGTTTTTAAAAATCACCGCTGGTGATCCACTCAGAGAATCCACGGGTTGTGGGTGGCCAAAAGAATGCCAATTTTTCTTGACTCACCAGCTGCCACCATGCAGAAAGCCCAGAGAGGACTTTGCACCAGTCCTTGTCTTAGAGCAGGGCTGGGCCCACACAGGCTGCTCACTGCCCCTCCCTGCTCGTGAAGTGTATAGAAGAGTCTTGCTGTAGGCCCTGAGTCCTCCGGCTGCAGAGAGCTGCCCACCAGTAAAAGTTGGGACTTGTGATATCAGTAACTGCTTCCCAGCCCGGAGGCTAGAGTATCCAGCCTGACAGCTTCCTTGAGCGTGTCTATTCAGTACTGAAATATTTTTAAATGTCATTGAACTACGCTCTAGCCTCACTGCCAGAGTCTGGGCATTCTTGTCAAGAGAGGGCCAAAGAATCACATATCTGGCCGGAGGAGAATTGAGTCAGAGCACACAGAGACCCAGGTTCAAGTCTTGACCCTGACGCTTGCTATGTGACCTTGGGGAGTGGTTTAGCATCTCTGGGCCCTGGGTTCTTCACCTGCCTTTCCCCATGTGATGGCTGCTTGAATGATTCTGTGTGTCAGTGCACAAAACTGTCCCTGAGGAATTGGGGACATTCATGGCAGGGGTCCTTCGCCCCTGACCCCAAGAGAGCATGAAATGGACCGTGACCAATGCATCCTCTCTTTCTGCCCATACAGATCCAATTCACTGCCATCGAGTCAATGTGACCCATAGGGACCCTACAGGACAGGGTATACATGCCTGCTCGTACCCAAGATGATAACTTTCCCTTCTCCCTCAGAGCGGCGGGTGGTTTTGAACTGATGATCTTGAGGCTAGAAGCCCAACACGTAATCACTGTGTGACGAGGGTCCAAAGAGGAGAGAGAACAGGAGAACACCAGATCAGAATCAAAAGCACTGGATCCTGCTTTCCCCATGGAGGCCCTCGACCCCCTGTGGTTTCCCGACAAGGTCACTGTTTTCTGGAGTAGAAAGCCCAGCCTTTCTCCTGAGGAGATCCTGGTGGTTTCACACTGCAAAAGAAGTCTTCCATTTAAAGCGCGTCTGGGGGAAACCCACAGGCAAGGATAATAATATGGCCCAATGTCTTCATACAAGTTGAGCATCATCAGCCATGTTCCAAAATTCCACGACCTGCAATGCATAGATGGAGTCTTCTGTTTAAAACGGAAGGAGGAGCTCACCCTTGAGGCTGGGAACGGTTGTTTCTCACCCCGCAGCACCTGGGACGTGGAAAGTTGTTATGCTTCTTTCTCCCACCGTGTGGTCCAGGAGAAAGCGCCCAGGAGCCAGACAGATCCTCGAAATCATCAAACATCCCATCTCCTGCCAAAAGAACTGTCAGGGTGTCTGCGAGGAGAACCCGGCTCTCTCCATGCTAATAGCCCAAGACAGCCATCCCTTTCAATTCTCCCCACTAACTTGAGAGTAGATGCATGTTCACTTGAAATAAAGGAAAAAAATATATTAAAAAGAAGAAAACTTCTGACCCAAGAGGATTGGAGGGAGGACAGAAACAGCCCCCTGAGATAGTGTGTATCCTAGAAACTCTGAAAACACCCCCCCTCAACACACACACATACACACACACACACACACACACAAACACATACACAAGAGAAACATTTACATAGGGAGAAAAGAGCACAACGGGGTTCCAAGTTCTTGAACAGCACCCAAGCCCCCACCATGTGCCATGTTGCTCTTTACAACCTTCCCTCTGCGCTTCGGCTGACAGCCTTGAGAATGTTTGCGTAGGGCTTAAGACACATAAGGGATCTAAGGAGCACACTGGAGTCTCGATCTCCCACTGAGACTTAGGGCCCCTGTGAACAGAACCTGTGTCCTTCCTCTGCCTGGGACTTAAGAGGGCAGTGCCGTGTCCCCCTCACACAAGGGCCCATGACTGACTGACTGCCTCGCGGCACTGAAAATCCCCACATGACCTTCTTTTCCTCCCTTCTCTCTGCTCTTAAGAAGATGCCTGGATTGGGAAGAAGGAAGAAACTCAGCCCGAAGTCACGAAGAACATAGCCTCTAACTTTTTTGTGTGCAATTTATGACTCAGAAGCTGGATTTTCTCCAAAAGATTTATCTGTTCGTGGGAGACAGCCGCCACAATGTGTCCTGGGCTGCCACATCTGATTAAAGAGCCACACACACACTCACACACACATACACACCCTGTACACTTGCCAGAGTAACACTAGGAGGAGTGGGACAAGAGAACGCAGCCTCATGAGTCAAGCACTACTTCGACATCTCTCCCTGCATAGGGACTATGATGACACTCTACACAGGACTGGATCTAACCTCTAGTTCTGAGCTGAAAGGGGGCTCTGGGGTCATAGGGAGCTATGTGTTGAGTTGTTAAGCTCAAGATCACCAGCTCAAGGTCACCAGTTCAGACTCGCCAGTTGTTCTGAGAAAGATGGCACTTTCTACCCCCCAAAAGATTGACAGCCTCCAAAACCCAAAGGGGCATTTCTACTCTGAGCTGTCCGGTCAACATGGGTCAGAGCCAACATGCTGGCAGTGGGTTTCAATGACACACACAGTGAAACCCCGGGCTACTCCCTGAAAGGATGGTGGTGTGTCCCCATCAGCGGTCTCTCAGAAAAGAGGCCTGCTCATCTACTTCTGAAAGGTCACAGTCATGACAAAAATACTTATCGATGGAGCACAACTCTAAGAAACAGGAGGAAACTAGGAGACAGCTAATGGTGATTCTTTCACACAACGCACGCTGTAAGAACTGAGATCTGTGACATCATTCACTGCTCAGGGAAAATTAGCCACGGCTTCTGTTAATTCTGCTATCTATAAGAAGAAGCAGTTCTGGCAGGATTTATTGAACATCTTTAATCTCTAGCATCACGTTGGGCACCGGTGACTTTCAGACCCCTTCTCTATAGAAATACAAGCACAGGGTTGAGCCCCGGTGGTGCAGTGGTTGTGCGCGGGACTGCGGCCCACTGGGACGGAGGTTCAATTCCAGCAGTGGGGCTGGGCCTCCTACTCCCACCACCGGAGAGCAGTGATGCCCAAAAACCAAAAAAAAAAAAAAGAAAGAAATACAAGCACAGGAGGGAAGCACGTCTGGTTGCAGAACGTAGAGATTCTAGTAAGTACACATTGCAAGGTCAAGTGTCTAAAGGCTTGATATCTGAATCTGACATGGCAAGCCTGACAAAATCCCAAGTCTACCTGGGCCCAGCTTTGGAAAATTTTTGGCTTTTCCTTACTGCACTTTGGATGAAGTGATGGATAAAGAATCAGGATCTTAAATCTGGTAGGAAGAAATGAGTGAGATAATTATGTCTCTCATATAAATATCAAACCAAAACCCAAACTCAATGCTGACAAGTCCACTCTGACTCTTAGCACCACGGTGGTGTAGTGGCTTATACACTGGGCTTCTAACCAACAAGGTCAGCAGCTAGAGATAACCAGTCCCTCCAGGGGAGAGAGGTGAAACCTTGTACACCTTTGTACAGAGAGCTGTCCAAAGCTTTGTGGAGAACTGTAGCCCCTAAACAGTTAGTTTAGGAACTATAGAAGCCTATAGAACCCTGTCCTTCATGGTTTATAAGTAGACTAACCCTCAAAACCAGCCTGGACAATTTACAGATTATTAGGCGCCTGGCTTCCTGCACTGTGGGAAGTAGCTTTCCTGTACAGAGAAGTAGCTTTTTTTAAGTGTAGAAACAATGATATCATTGCCAAATATTCATTTTGACCAGTAAGGACATTAAATAAACAGCTACAAGCCATTGCCAAGGTCATAAAGAAGAAGAGGAAGAAGAAGAAACTTAGCACCAAATACATATACACAGACACCCCCCCCAAAAAAAAATTATCAGAAGGGCAGCATCTAAGAATTGTGGACTTCCCTTCCTAATAATTAGTCCGTGCATCCTTGTAGCTGCCTATTTCCTAAGATGGAGAACTCATGGACACAGGCCAGTGTGGGCCCACAGCTCATTGCTGGAAAGATGGAGTCAGATCTGGCTCCCCTGCTCCAGAGGGTCTTGACACTAACATACTCTTCCTTTGTCTGCCCAAGGCAGTCATCTTGTTAAGAGTCAGTTTCCCTCCCAACTCTCCAAGGTGCCTCAACCTAAGAGGCCTGCCTCCTCCACAGGACGCCAGTTTCTCGCTGCTGCAGTCTCCTCCACGGAGCAAACGCCTGGGCTCCTCCTAGGTTCACCTAAGTTCCAGCTGTCCACACGGAACGAGTGCCACGGGTTTCTGAAGGTCACAGTCTAATCAGGATCATTTGAGATCATTAAGAACTCTACTGTAATTAACAGACCATTTATTATTGAAGCTGTCATTTCAACACAGAGCTAGCTGGGTGGCTCCAGGTTGAAATACAGTATCTTCAATAACAGCAGTTGAGTAATGGAACAAGTTGGGGGGGGGGGGAGCATGCTGTTCTTCATACTTAGGGATGATGCTAACTGCCCAGGGTCAACAGGAAATGTTTGAGTTGGCTTCCTAGGAGAAGATCTCAACTTGTCTTGGGTCACTCACAGACTTCTTCCTGGCCTTGGTGTCCAAGGACAGACCAAATGTGGGATTGAGGGGGTACGACGACGATGGCAGGTGGCCGGGTGGGGCAAACGGTTAGTGTGCTTGTCAGCTAACAACAAGATGGGCAGAGCAAGTCCACTCAGAGGCCCTCCAAAGAAAGGCCTGGAGATTTAACTTCTGAAAAGTCAGCCAGTGAACCACCCGATGGAGGGCAGCTGTACCCAGACACACATGGGTTTGCCATCAGTGTCACATGAGTCGACTCAAGAGTCACTGATTTTCTTACAGAAGAAGACGATCAAAAGGACCGCATCACCTAATGCAATTTGTAAAATGTTCTCCCTTCGAAAGATTGTGAGATCAGTGTTACCATTTCCACTGAACAGACAAGATAACTGAGGTGCAAGAGGTTTATTCTTTTGATGGTCAAGAAATATTTACCGACTGCCCAGTAAGGTGATAGGACTTTGCCCATCGTGACACAGCTGGTATGTGGCAGAGGAAACATCTCAACCTGTCACCTAAGCTCAAGTCCATTCCATTCCACTGCTGCGACTAAGGCTGAGGTCACTATCCCAGCACAAGACCACCAGACCCCAGAGCCAGATGAAACATTGGGGAAAGGGTTAAATACCTTTAGAAGTTGAGAATGTAAAACAAGTACAATGAAAAAACCCCAAATAAAAATAAACTATATCATAGGTATCATAAGGGCAGGCAAGTCTGACTAAGGCGCTCAACCTATCAAGTGCAAAAACCAAATGTAACTTCACTAAAGTGGCAGTGTTGTGTATGTGTGTGTGTGGGGGGGGGAGTGAGAGGGAATCACATATCTTTAAAAAGATAAAATAAAACATCGTCTTAAACCAAATGCAGGTGAGGATGTTGGGAAACTATTGATGAATATATAAAATAGTCCCCGGTGTCCCATTAGTTACTGTACTATCTATAATATGCAGCCTCAGACTGGATAGTGGAAGGTTACACATGATCACAAGAGGCCAGAGTGCACACATGAAACTCCAGGCAGAGTCTTGTGGCAGAGGAATGGCGGGTTCTCTTCTAAAGTTCTAAAGATTTCCAAAGCAATGGAGTCCAAGATCTCCCACTGGATTCTTATGTAGACCGCTGCAAGGGTCTGGATCTAGTCCTCAAACAAAGTCTTCCCTTAGCTGTGGCATGCCTGCTGCACCAGACGTCTCAGAAACAATGTCTGCCGTCCACTTTGGCTGGCTGTCCCCCCTCACCAGCCTGTCATACAGTTGCATCAGAGAAAAGACCAGTCACACACTAGGCTACCTATTTCAAGAATGCCAAAATCTCCACGAAGGGGCCACCCTGCTCCTGCAATCCAAGGAGGTGGGGCTGGCAGCCATGGGTCACGTAACTGTGAGAGGCTGGCCCTGATCAATAGATGAGTCAGACCTCTCCAAAAGCGTATAAAAACTGCAGGAGTTCCAGTGCTCTTCACATCACCAGCAGCATCTCCTCTCTCCACTCAACCTTCCTGGTGCTCCAGGTAAGTGAGGCTTCTGCTGGCTCTCTTGGCATCCCAGGGGGTTTTGGTCGGGCCTACAGAAGCTGGTGGACCTGGGGGCAGAGATGGCCTCTGCCCCTTTGGGAAGCTTAAGGAGCCCTGCCTTCCCTGGTGCCTTCTCTTCGACTTCCAGCAGGATATAGGCAGGAAAAGGAGAAGCGGGTCCAGCTTCTGCTCAGCCAATGGTATTTCTAGTCTTTGGGCCAGAATGCAATTTGCACAATGAGCAGACAGACTGTCTTCTTGTCTCTGGCACACCTGCAGGGGCAGGCCTGGGACCGGGCACAGAGGTGTCCTGGGTCACAGCCAGCCTGTGCATGAGCTAGATGGACCTCCTGAGCCTGCCAGGAGACGTTCAGTCTGCTCTCATAGAGTGGGAAGAATGATGCAGAGATTGCTGCAGATGGGAGGGCTGTTGGGACCCAACTCCTGTTTTACAGATGTTCTTAAAGAGAGAGATGGGGAAATAACCCCCACTATTGAACAAGAAAGCGGAGGCTACCTACTCCTATAAAAATTTAGTCTCAAAAAACCTAAGGAGTAGTTATACCCGGTCCTGTAGCATTGATTTGATGGCAATGGGTTTGGTTTGGGGTTTTTCGAGCCTGGGCTTCGGCAAATCATAAAATAGATGGCTGATGTCTCTTGGTCAAAGCTCTTGGTCAAAGAGACCCCTAGAGCTACCATGGTCCTTTACCCTATCCCCAGGCAGAGCTACAGCGGAGCTTGAATTTTAGGATTCAGGCCATGGGTCGTGGCTTAGATCAAGGGCACAGGCCAGGGGTTAGAATTCTGGCCAGACTACAATTCTGGGACACAGCAGTCATCCTACCCCTCTTGTGTTGGGTTGGAGAAAATCCCTCAATCCAGAGAGAGGTTTCTGATAGCTTCCCATTGGTTGAGTTTGGATGAGATCTGAGAGATGACGTTGCAACTCTCCCATTGTACAGACGATGAGGTCGGCTCAGGAGGGTGGGCAGGGTAAGGAGATGATTTGGTACCCTCACTGAACTGTTTAAAGCCTGATAAAGACTTCGGGGCTGCTGGGGGGGTGGAAGGAGAGGCACTCAACCACTTTCTAAAAGTTACCCTCCAGGCAGTCCCTGCCCAGAGCTGGGCTTCCTAACAGCAGGGAGCGTGGCCCCTGGCAAAGCAATTCTCAGAGCGATGGGCGTTGCCACGGACGCCGCTGTCTCCCAAGCCTCGCTCACTTGCCCCCGGTCCAGTGATGCTCTTGTCTCTGCAGCG
>PVJH01031812.1:0-22068 GCA_004026705.1 Nesogale talazaci
GTGTAAGAGAGTTCTTATGTGTACCAGTGTACATGCTCTGCTCTATCCAGATTTGTAAGGTAGACCTGGGCTAATGAGAGTGGGGGGACATTTGGAAGCATTAAAGAACTAGAGAAAGGCTGTATGTTCTGTCATGCTGTGCTGCACCCTGGCTGTCTTGTTCTTTCCTTGTGACTCTTCTATGAATGAAAGCCTAATTGTCTATAGATGGGCTTTGGGTCTCCACTCCAACCTCCTTCATTTGCATCAGTATATTTGTTTGTTTGGGGTCTTACTATGTCTGGTATCAGATCCTATCAACACCTCATGATCACACAGGCTAGTGTCCTTCTTGCATGTGGGCTTTGTCGCTTTCTCGCTAAATGGCTGCTTGTTTAAATTCCTGCCTTTGAGACTCCAGTTGTTATCTTTTAATTGCCAGGCATGATTAGCTTTCTTTACCACATTTGCTTTTGCACCCATCTACACTTCAACAATCATGTCAGGAAGGTTAGCATCACTGTGTTAGACAGGCTTCTTTAGAGAAACAAAACCAGGACACTAATAATTCTCTCTATATATTTATATAGATAGAAAGAAATCTAACATAAGAACTGACTAGTTAACTAATCTATAAAGCAGTAAAAATGGCTCGATGCCCCTCACTTGTGTGAGGCAGCTAGAAGACTGGCAGTCCTTGGAGTCTCCTTGAGGGTCTCTGAGTAGTCCTTTGCAGAGCAATCCAGCCTAACTGGCCACAAGTGCAAACAGCAGAGCAGGTCACCAACAGTCAGCCAGATGACAGAGTGCAACAGTCCCCAGCTCAAGAGATGTGTATTCCAAGAGCGTAGTGAAGCAGGGTTTGAAAGAACCTGAACTCACAGCAACACAGTCCACCGGTGAGGTGTTCCACTGTTTGTGTCACTTCGAGACGGAGACACAGGATAAACAAGGCAGCTGGCTGCTCTGAAGATAGAAGAGCAGGAGAGAAAGGGTTGGGATTGCTGAGCTATTTCTAGCTCCGCCCTTCCATTGATCTCACGTGTTCATTGGCCATGTTGGCACAACAGACCTACCTATCTTCTTTGGCCATTTTGGCACAACACGCTTACATATCACAGATGGGTTACTCTGCCTATCCTATATGGATAGGCATTAGAAAAAGAAAAAAAAATGTCTGCTGACCACTCTGAATGTATTCCAATTGGATCTGGTGAAGTGTAATGCTCTGTCAACCATTTCTGAGGTCTATTTTGGGGATTTCTTGGTAACTACATTGCCTTGCTCCCCCTTCCTGCTCTGCTGTGTTTCTTCGTGTTTCACTCCACTGAAGGGGGTGGATGGTCAGACTAGGCACACTTCCCACAATGTGTCTCCAGTGCTGTTTCCTGTAGCCCTGTGGATCAATGAGGGGACGTTACGTCTCATGGTGGGGCCAAGTCCATGGTCTTCTTCATTCTTTGGCTGCTCTGAGCAGGAATGCCATCCTCAAGCCTTGGTGCCTAGATATGGTGTTCTTGCTCTTTCTTTCCCTCTTAGTTTTCCTCTTGTAGTCTGGGCAGATTGCCATTCTTCCTGGCCTGTATCTTCAGTGCTCTCCTCGGTAGTTCATTCTGAGCAGAGGACTGAAGTACTTGGGGCCTGCCCTGAAGAACTTTCTGTTAGTTGCCTGCTTCATGGTGGTATGTTGTGCTCTAGGATTGGCAGCCCAGGCTGAGGTCTGGTCCCTTTCTCATTTTCCTATACCCACTCTGTTTGTGGATTAGTGTCCTATTTCCCCACTCTGCATCTCCTACTCCCCACCCAATCCCTTTCCCTCCTTTTTAATTGGCTGCCATCTGCATCCCTGGGTTGGGTCTGATCCCTGAGAAAGTGCCTAGACCACGCTCAGGGAATTCACTCAGTAGGGGCCATTTTCTCAATGCTACTGTGCTTTTTAAGCTTACCTCAGTGAACTCATGTTGTGCATGTCCTTTTGTGCTTGGCATACTTTGCTTAGCATAATTTTCTCCAATTCTTCCCATGAAACAATGTGTTTCCTCTGTTCATCACTGCTTTTTTCATTCTATTTAAATCATTTTATTGGGGACTCAAACAACTTTTATCACAATCCGTCCACAAGTACATCCACT
This sequence comes from Nesogale talazaci, assembly GCA_004026705.1. NCBI lineage: Eukaryota > Metazoa > Chordata > Mammalia > Afrosoricida > Tenrecidae > Nesogale > Nesogale talazaci. Next base: position 2,112 of record PVJH01031812.1, read on the forward strand.
GTCTCAAGTACATTTGTTGTCATCATCATTCTCAAAACATTTTCTTCCTACTTGAGCTCTTCATATCAATGCCTCATGTTTCTACCCCCTTCCCGCATCCCCCCATAAACTGTTGACAAATTATAAATTATTATTTAGTCATGCCTTACACTGTCCAACCTCTCCCTTCACCCACATTCCTATGGTCTGCCCCACAGGGAGGGGGCTATATGCTGATTCTTGTAATCAGTTTCCCCTTTCTACCCTCCTTGAATCACCACTCTCACCCCTGGTCATGAGGGGTTCAGTTATCCTGAATTTCTTATGTTTCCAGTTCCTATCTGTCCCTTTGCACATCCTCTGGTCTAGTCAGATTTGTAAGGTAGAATTGGGATCATGATAGTGGCAGGGGATGAAGCATTAAAAAGCTAGAGGAAAGTTGTCTGCTTCCTCGGTGCTACACTGTACCCTGGCTGGCTCATCTACCCACAACCCTCCTGTAAGCAACTGTAGTCCAGTTGACTACAGGTGAGGTTTAGGAGCACACTTCATATTCTCCCTCATTCACAATGATATAATTTTTTTGTACATTTTTGCCTGATTTCTTATCCTATTGACACCTCATGATCACAAAGGGTGGTGTGCTTCCTCCATGTGGACTTTGTTGCTTCTGAGCTAGATGGCTGCTTGTTTATCTTCAAGTCTTTAAGACCCCCACATGCTATATCTTATTATTATTATTTTAATTTAGATGCTTCATATCTTGATAGCTGGGCACCATTGGCTTTCTTCACCACATTTGTGTCACTGCATTTTAGGGATGCATACTACTCCATTGTATGTGTATACCAGAGTTGCTTAATCTATTCATTGATTGATGGATTTTTAAGCTTTTTCCAATTCATTGCAGTTGTGAACAGCACTGTGCTGAACATTGGAGTACAGATGTGTGGTTGTAGTCTTTTACTTACTTACTTCTGGGTGTAGATGAAATGGTAGCTCAGTATCCTTTTTTATTTTAGTTATCACCATATCTATTTCCATGGCTGTACATATCTCCAGGATCATCAGCAATGGATGAGAGCGTCTATCTCACCACATCCCCTTTAAGAAGTGTTGCTTTCTGCTTTTGTGAATTGGGATGTCTTTGAGTATGTTAGGAGTACTCACATATTTAAAGTTGGATCTGGAAAAACAAGTCCCTGGAAAAGCATAGTGGGCTTAGAAGCGTAGAGCATCATGGAACGTAGAAGGAGGACCCACTATGAGATAGAGTGTCAAAGTGACTGAAACAATGGAATCAGCTGTAACAGCAGATTCCAGCCTGGCTCAGAACCAAGCAGCATTTTATTCTTTTGTACAAATCTAACACAGGGTTAAATATGATTCTAACCCAATTCAAATGCACCTAAGAAAGTAACATATTTATGCCTTAAAACAGTTGTAGAAAACTCCATTATCATTTCATTCTATTTTTCCACTAACTTAAAAATACATATATATGTGTATATATATATATATATATATACACTTATTAGATAGATAGACAGATGAGAATATAGTTGAAGGATAGTTAAAATGAATGTAAAAATTATAAATTTTAATGTAATATGCTCACCAGGTATGAATATATGTGTATATATTTACTCTAACCTAGGTTCCATGTGCAGGCATGGTTTGGTTGTAAAGAGCAGAACATTATGTAAAAAACAGCATCATACAAAAATAGTGAATGACTACATCAGATCAAAAGTATATCTTTACTGACCTCTGAAATCACATCATTAAATAACTGCCAAACAACTGCAGTTAAGCTGATCCATATTCTTACCACCACATCAGGAAAACTTGCACTTCATAGCCCCTCCTTCTTTATGATGAGATATACTTGATTAGTGTAAATATAATCACATGTACTTTTCATTATGTTGGTAATGAAAATTATCAGATAATGACATCACCAATCGATAACTGACGATCAGGAATGTATACACATATATGACAAATAATGAAATAATAAATAGCTAGATAAATGAAGAACAAAAAGTTTAGCTGGATTAAAATTATCGTTGCACTAATCTGAGACTGGAGACATAATTTTCCTACTTGAGATTATTGTGAAAATGTATAATGGGTTTTGTATTTGCTTTATTGTATAGTGAATTTCAGCCTATAATAAATTATAGTAAGCTGTCACAAATAAGTTCTGAAAATATAGGAAAGTGTATCCAAGTGAAAGAAAATGAACATATATCATATGTAATTTATACCATTTAACTATTTTTCCTAAAAGGGCATACAATGTATTTCTTTAATTAAAGCATTGAGAAATAAATCACTGAGATGAGTACCTACTTCTTGGAAATGTCTCGTGACAAGTGTTCTCAGTAATGTGTCAGTGGCTATGTTGTGATTAAATTGAACTTCAATATTTCAAAGAATATACTGGGATGTAATCGTAGTAAAGACAAAATATTGGAACAATTCTAAAGGTAAATTGTCGCTTTTTTTGTTTGTTTGCTGTTGCTTCTTTTAATATGTGACATGACAACATGGCTTCATAAGCATGGATCTTTGTAGAGGCTAAAACATAGTCATGGAATTTCCCAGTAGTAAAGTATGTAAGGAGCTTATGAAGGTGACACTTCTTCAAACAAACAAAAGCCTCATCTCAGCCACAAGAATCTCTGTCAGTCACTGTAAGGAGACCAGAATGGATCATCACACACGTATTCTTCAAATGAAGTTGCTCGAAGTTTCTATAAATATTATAAATATAGGATGTAAAACATCATATGTATACAATGTAAACATTTCTTCAAGCTTCCTTTACTGATTTTGTTTGATATCATTTACTAAGATAAAGATGCTGTAAAGAAAGGAAGTCTCAAACAATTGAAGGATTGTTATGCCTTATCAGGATTGGCACCAGGATTAGAGTACGCTTATCAACAACCTCCGATATGCAGATGTTACCAGCTTGTTTGCTAGCATGAAGAGGACTTGATGTACTTTTGATGAAGCTCAAAATTGCAGCCTACCCAATGGATTATGACTCAATGTAAAGAAGATACAAATCCCCACAAGTGGACTGAGAGGTAACTTGATAATTGATGAAGAAAAGGTTGAAGTTGTCAAGGATTTAGTCCTGCTTGGATCCATGATATCAATGCTTATGGAAGCAGCAGTCAGGATAGCTAAAGGTGAGTTACATTAAGTAAACCTATTGCAGGAGACCTCTTTAGAGTACCACAAAGCAAGGACGTTCCCTTGAGGACTAAGGTGCACCTGAATTAGCCCTGGTAAATTGCAATGGCCTCATATGTGTATGAAAGTCGAACTTTGAAAAGAGAAGACTGAAGATATATTTGTGCATTTGAATTTTGGCAGTGGAGACAAATATTGAAAATGCCATGGACTGCTAAAAGAACAAATTGATCTGTTGGGGAAAAGCACAGCAAAAATGGTAAGACTTAAACTTACATACCTTGAACATGGGAGGGGAAGGGCACCATGCTTGATAGAGGGCAACTAACAAGGGGGAGGCCGGAGATGAGATGGACAGCCACCGAAGCTGTAACAAGAGACTCAGTTATGGGCTCAATTGTGAGGAGGGGTGGCACCAGGAAGAATTCTACTGGAGATGAGACTGCTGTCAGTCAGAAGTCATTCAATGAAAACTTACAATAGCCTGCTTTGCCAGGAGTCCTGGTATAATGTATCTGCCCTGGGCTGTCATCTAAAAGGTCAGCAGTGGTGAACCATCGGGTTCTTTTCAGGAGAAAACATGGGGTCTCTATCTGTACCGATGACAGTCTCAGAAACTCATAGGGATAGTTTTTCTCTGCTGTGTTGTGTCATTTTGAACAACTTAATAGCAGTGATTTTTGTGACTCCTTTGTCTTTAAGCTTGTATTTATTCCTGGGAAGACCATATCACTTAAGTCCACTGATCAGAATGAGAAGTAATATAGACAGAAAACAAATGTTCATATTTATTTTACCTGAATTTTCTTTATGGAAGACCACTGGAACCAGAACAAATCTCAATGCCAAAGTCTAAAAAAAACAGATAATTACATTGATAATTTTAATTCTAAAATGAAGATTCTTTTGGCAAGAATTCCAATCGATATTTTGGCCAACAAAGGGTAGATGGTCTAAATACCTTGAGGAAACTCTAATATAATAATATAATTAAATCTAATATAATAAAAATTGATTTTTAGTATAAGGGAAAGCCAATACAAGTCTGTAAATAGTCCATGTCTAAGAATACAGATAGCAACATGCTGAGATCACATTCAGAATCAGTACTTTGCAGAGGAATCGATTGTCTGAAGTCAGTGACCTATACTGATGTACTGAGCAACAGACATGTGCATTCATGCTTAGTACATGAAACCTATGCCCGAGAGAGAGAAGCTATACCTTCTTTAGAAAATAGCTTTTACTCTCCTCTAGGTCATGTAAACTTATGTGTGTCAGTGGCCTTTAATGGTGTATCTTCCCAAAGTAAAACATTCAAGGTCTTTTAATGCATTTCATCATTAAATTCACAAACAAGCCCTATGTTCCAGAGAGGGGAATTGACCCTTAACTTGTTCATCCCAGGTCAGAAAAAGCCAATGGGAGAAATGAACTTCAAAGTAAAGTTTAAAACCCACTCTCTCTTCTCGATAAAAGAGCATCTAAGAATGTAATAACTAATCTCTCTGGGGGCAAATAATAAAAAAAAGCAATTGCATCTATAGTTTCTGTGTTAAGGATTTCCCAAGCTGTTTCAGATGTTCCTATGTGTTACTCTTATGGAATCTCAAGCAGGGTCAGTTCCAGACAGAATCAGTAACTAAAGGGATTTATATATTTACTTCTGGGGCAAGATTTTTATTAGCTTTTGTTTCTCTATCCAAAAATGATACCCACTGTAAACCTAAGTAGCTCATGAGCTATCTACTTTCTGTCCTTATATGTCCAATCATATTCTAATTTCTAGATTAAAATCAATCTTGGAAAGTACACATGCTGACAACAATGCATGGCCTTCATTGTACAAGACAGATTTGGATCAAAACATTGCAAAGGCACAAGATAAAAGAAAATTAAAAACAAACACACTGAAGCAGAATTACTCATCAAACTTAAGTTAGAAAAGGTTTTGTCAGTTGCTTTGATTTGGAATCATCAAGACACGATGTGTGCAGAACAGAACTGTTTCATAGGCCTTTCTGGGCCAGGATCTCTGGAGCAGATCACAGATCTGCAGGCAGCCCCTTCTTGAGAAGCAGCTCTGCATGAATGTGGTTGTACATATTAGGGCAAGGAGTCAAGTGCTTCACCATTTGTCCCACCCTGAGACCCCTAACAAGGCAATCTTATTCAAATAATAAATCAGACTAAACCTGATTTTCTACCTTTGTATGGATTTCCTTCATAATTATGACCATAGAGGAATAAACTTTTGTTATTTACACCTACATGGAATGCAGACAGACCAAGGAAATATTGCATGGTTTAAAATCAGGAAAGGTGTGTCAAGTTGTATCATCTCACCATACTAATTCACGCGATATGCAGAACAAATAGAGCAGCTGGATTATATGCATAATAATGTGGCATCAAGATCGGAGGAAGGCTTATTAGCATCTTGCAACATGAAGATGGCACACCTAGTTTGCTGATATGAGGAGGACTTGAGGCAATTGGTGATGATGATTCAATGATTGCAGCCTTCTGTATGGATTACAACTCAATTTAAAAAACAGCATCCTCACAACTTGACCGAAAGGAAACACCTTCATAAATGAAGAAAAGATTTTATAAAATGAAGAAAAGATTGAAGTTGTCAAATATTTCATGCTAAAGAAAGGAGCGGTCAAGATCATAAACACAGTTTGCTGCAAACTAACAGGTAACTACACAGAAAGATAAGTTACCATTAGAACTATGAAAACAAAGTATAACGTTCAGAATTTATAGAAGATAAGATTAAAATGGTAAATATGACACTAAAAGTGACATAACATGATTAAAATAAATGTTTGCTACTATTTACAGAATTCATACTATATGATAGTGAGATAGATAATAATATAAGAATTGTGTTTTCTTGCAATTTTCAATTATATCAATTGCAACTTAAAAACTGGGGATGCTTTAAAGGTTAAAGGATAGAAATTTCTCTCATTTTTAATTAATTCTCAACCAACTCTTGAGTTATCTTAAAGCAAAATAACTCTACCAGCATAAATGCAATTTATCTGGATTTTACTATACTTCAGCGTTGTCTAGAATTGATAGTAAGAGGCAACTCTCTTTTTTTGGGGGGGGGGGCATCACGGCTCTCCGGCGGTGGGAGTAGGAGGCCCAGCCCCACTGCTGGAATTGAGCCTCCGCCCCAGTGGGCCGCAGTCCCACGCACAACCACTACGCCACCGGGGCTCAGCCCCGTAAGAGGCAACTCTTAAGCAGAACAAGTTCTTGGCTAGTATGATTTCATCTAAATCTGTTACATATTATTCCAGCTGATTGTCATTCTACTGACCATAGTAGCTAATGCTAGAGTCTTTTTTTATTAAATCATTTTATTGAGGGCTCATACATCACTTTTCACAATACATAAATAAACACACTGTGCAAGAGACCTTCATATGTCCACTGCTATTATTGTTTTCCAATCATCCGTCTTTTCCTTTGAGCCCCTAGTATCGGCTTTTCCATCCCTTCCCCTATTCCTCTGCGCTCTCCTTCCCACCAACCCTCAATACTTTATACATTATTATTGTTCTGTCCTATCTCACACTGCCATCCTCTCTCCCAACCCCCTCCTTTGATTCCTATCCTTCAAATAGGAGTCTATGTGTAAATCCTTGCAGTTGGCTCCGTCTCTCCACCCCACCCTCTCTCTACCCTTCCAGCAGTCCCAATCTAACCACTGGCCCAAAGGGGCTCATCCATCCTGGTCTCCCCATATTTCCAGCTCCCCTTTCCACCAGTGTACCTTCTCCAGTCCATCTGGATTTGTAAGGTAGAGTTGGAACCATGATGTTTGGGGAAGAGGAACGCTTCAGGAACTAGAGGAAACATGTATGCATCATCACTGCCCTGCTGCCCCTTGACTGGTCTGTCTCCTCCCCGTGACTTCCCTGTAAAGTGGTGACTAATTACCCACCAGTGGGCCTTAGGTCTTCACCCTGCTCTTCCACTCATTCGTAATGATGTGATTCTTGTTCTTTGATGCTCGATACCTGCACCCTTCAGACCCTCTTGATCACACATGTTGATGTGCTTCTTCCATGTGGGCTTTGCTGTTTCTGAACTGAATGGCAACATGATTATCTTCAAGTCTTTGACACTCCAGACATTCAATCATTTGGTAGCTGGGCACCATCGTTTCTTCTACTCTGTTTGCCTCTGTATCCATTTGTCTTCAGCGATATTGCGAGTCAACTGGTCCATTGATTTTTATTTTTGTTCTTTGATGTCTGATACTTAATTTGTCAGCACCTCATGATCACACAGGCAAGTGAGCATTTTTAATAGTGGGTTTTGTTGCTCCTGGGCTGGATGGTTGCTTGTTTATTATGAAGCCTTTAAGACCCCAGATACTATACTTTTGATAGCTGGGCATCATTTGCTTTCTTCACCACTCTTACCCATGCTCCCATATGTCCTCAGTGGGCACCTTGGGGATATGTGCACACAGTGTTATGTGTTTTTTTTCCCCCATTTGATGTCTATTGCATAGACCTTTCACAACCGTGTGGCTATGCTGGCTGTTGTGCTTCTTCTGTGTGGGTGTGATCTCTTTTTAACTAAATGGTCTATTGTTTATCTTCAGGCTTTTAAGACCCCAGATATATCCTTTGATGGCTGGGCACCATCAACTTTCTTCACCACATTTGCTTGTGCACCTATTTTACTTCAGTGATCGTGTTGGGCCAGTGAACCTCAAGCTAGAAGACAAAGGGCACTTGCAGAGGTCTAAACATAAGTATGCCCATACATAATTACAACTATCTATTATAAGGTGGGAATAAATTTAAGAACATATCTATAGGTCAATACTATGGTAGCAGGTGGACCTTCAGCCCTCGCCCTGGTGCTCCCTCAAGGCAAGGACACTTTGTTCTATGAATCTGATATTCCTTGAGGCTAGAGTCTTTAACCAACAATGGCATGTATAGTTCACCCAACCTTTCAGGGTTTTTTTTTTTTTTAAGAAAAAGCAATAAGATGCTAAGCATTTCCATTGTTTTACATTGCTATATATTTACATCATATTTCTATCCAAGAGATTGTGGTAGTTATGGAAACTAATATTTATGACTTGCTTAAATGTCTAATGGTCCTATGGGTGGGTGGGGGGGAGTAGCCTTTGTATTGCATCAGGCCTTCCCATAGCAATTGCAGATGACAAATAAATGAGGCTGTTACCCTAACTCATTTCTAGTTTTGGGGAATGATACACAGACTATTTCACAGCCTGGTTTTTCATAGCAATGATTACAATGGGAAGATTATAGAAATACTGCTATATTCTGTTGAACTAGTAATTAAAACTCTCTTAAAAATGAATAGTGCATTTTTAATAGTTCCTCTAGAGGTTTCAAGAACAACATATGTTCTTTTAAGCAAGAGCTCATCTTTCATCAACACTTAAATTCATACCAAGGCTCAGTGGATTTTTTCAGTTGGACGCCTGCGCATTATCTCATCCATCATCCTGGCACAGCAACTGCTGGCACAGAGGTATTAACCTGTCATGGAGTGATTCAAGAAGGAAGGGAGCTTGCAAAGGAGCTTCAGTCAGCTGGGTTTCTAGTCAGAGTTGTAAAGTGTTCAGGGTGCACGTATAGACTCACTGAAGAGGACCTTAAAATTCACACCAGCAAATGAACTTGCATTATCTGGAAAACAAATCAGAGTGGATGGGAATGCTTGAGTACCTTTCAGTTTTCCTAACAAAAAAGATCGTTTATTTTATCAGATTCATCACTCTGGGATAATTCCTGTTTCCAGGTAAATAAGGACAAAAGTTGGACAAAGGGAAGTCTCAAATACCCTGGCACACACACCCATTGCTATTGCAACCCACCCAGGTCAGAGAGAACTTTGTGCTGTAATATCTGGGCACAATTTATGTAATGATCTAAATTGTGTGAGCTGAAGCCAGTTTTTATTCACTTGCTAACAGGTGCAATCTTTTTAGAAAAATCTAAAATTGACGCTTTTAAACACTATAGATTGATTCCTAATGCAACTGTTTGATCTAGAATTCTGGCCAAATTCTAGAATGACTTCCTAACCACATGATCTTGTGAAATTTACTAAAGTTCTCTGTACATCTTTCTCTAACTATTTAAGTTAGGAAATGACCTCAAAGCTATCTCATGAAACTGTGGGGAATGTAAATATGTACATTTCTTGAGCATTCTGTTAAGCCCTTTTCTTTAGTGGAGAAAAAAACCAGTGATATGTATGTATATATATGTATATATATGATCGATGGAGAGATAGATATATATTTATGTATATATGTGTGTATGTATATATAAAATGGCAGGTAATTGCTGTGACCGATGAACTCAAATTAGTAGAAGATAACAAGCTGGTGATGCTAGAGGTCAATAAATTTAAGATTGATAGGACAAATGGTGGAACACTGAAGACTACCAGACTACATACCAGAGGTGAGATCAAGAGCTAGCAAGAATCCCATGAACTTCCCCACAGTGTCCACTTGCAGAGAAAATAGGCTACAATCCTGAAGAAACTGCCTTTCAATTCCATCAGGGCCATCACCAGAGGAAAGAGATTGCGTTCCCTCACTATCCGTCTTCCGTCCCACTGCTTAGCTTCTAGTGACAGAGCCATCAGGAAGTTGACTACCATATGTTAGGCCACATCAAAAGAATTACCATGCTAACCACAGGAACCTAGCCCAGTCAAGTCCTAAATATCATAGGCCTAAAATATACATAATCCACCGAACTCATGATCACTGAATGGGTAGCAAAAATAACTCCCATTAATATTTTGTTTGGTTTTGATTTCTCAAATGATAGACCCTATTTCCACTCGATGTAACTAGAGCCATAATCTTTGGCTCTGAGGAGAGTTCTCACTAATTTTTATAAAGTTGCTTAGTGTTTTGCATTATATGAATGTAGTGGTCATAAGAAGCAAACCAAACTCACTCCCTCTCAGCTGATTCTAACTCAGTGACCTCATAGTACTGAGCAGAACTGCTTCTGTGGGTTTCCGGAATGATGATTCCTTACAGGAGGAAAAAGGCGGAGTTTATGGTATTGAACTGCTGGCTTTGTGATTTGCAGCACAACACGTAACTCCCTGTGCCAAGAGGGCTTCATGTGGTAATCCTTAATGATACTTGAGTTGCAAAGGAATATCTTCTAACATAATGATGAAGGGACACTACTAGAATTTTATTAGTCTCTGTTGTGGTCCACATCTTACTGAGAAATATTTTTCCAGAGAAATTATACAATTACTTGGGATGTTAAAATGCAGTGCATGATCTTAAAAGAGTTAAATAGGATAGTAGTCAAATGGTCCCAATTTAAAAAAAATATATATGTTGGCACTGGATCATTCTAGTGTCCCCTTCAGTGAGGGATATCACCATTTGGGAAACAGGGATTTTTACCAATTGTATACATTTTTTTTTGCTATTTCCTTCTTGATGGATCTTTAAGCTGTTACAAATTTATTTCCTGCTTGTTCAAGTAGACTTTCCAATGTCTCTAGCTCCCATTGAGTAGAGTATGACACACTGCAACTTCGGGTGCGTCAAATAGAACTGTGCTCCAAAGACTGTTCAGTGTCTGATGGCTCAGAAGCGGATTGTCAGGTTTTTCTTCAGAGCCATTTGAATAGCCAACCTTTGCATAAGTATCTTAGGGTGTATAGACTCAGAAAAACCCAAAAGATCACTAGGAGCCCTTGGCAGCTCTGTGGCACTGGGTGTGGCTTGGTTATGGTGGTCACCTTAAGGACTATTGCAATTGCCATCAAATCACATCCAAGTCATCCCAACTTTAGTGGATGGAGTAGAAGTGCCCAACACTTGTGTGTGTGTCGGGGGGGTGGGGAGGGTGGGATTTCATTGATCTTGGGTATTACCCAAGAATGGAAAGGGGAGGTGTCCATTTAAAGGCCAGTTCAAATCTATCCAGGAGTAAAATTTGCTAATGAAATTCTCATTAGGCCGTCCTTGTTAACTTTTGCAGAAGGAGTCCATTTATGCTGGAGAAGGGAAAATTGAGCTCAACGCTTTTGGCTTTCTACACATTGCTGCAGTTCTTAATGTTTGTAAGACATTTTCCTGTGTCCTTTGCGAAAATCTATCAAAATTACCTCCTTTAGAAGTCAAAAAAATAAAAGTTGTCATAAGTTTTTGAGCTTACCTCTTTGTCTTTAATTAAACTCGCTCAGCAGTCCCTTGCAAAGCCACCATTGGGTATACACTTTTTAAAAGGTCTCTAAGCATATTAGGAATATATATATATATATATATATATATATATATATATATATATATACACTATGATATGATTCAATTATTTGAAAGCTATTTAATCCTTTATGTCTTGCTCCTGATACTTCCCAGTTAATATAAGAACTGTATTTAATACCAGATATGTTATCAGGAGAGACTAGTCCTTGCAATAGGACATTTTGGTTAGCAAAGTAGAGGGTCAGTGAGAAGAGCCAAAAGCTAACTTGTTACAGGGGGTGTAACAATGGCTTGAGCATATCATAATTATGATGAGAGCATTGGATTGTTCTTTTATACTTAGGGTCACTGTGCATCAGGACCAACTTGAGGGCCCCTTAAGCAATTTAATATTAGATTGATTTTCCCTACTACTAAGAAAAAAACGCTCCTAACATCCTATGAAATGTCTTCTCATTCATACTGAGCTGATCAATTTCACATGCTGATGAGTGAACATTAGAAAATCTGGATCCGTTGAATCCATTGTGCTGTCTTACCTCTAGTCATTTTGCTTTCCTCAGATTTTCAGACATCTCTGCCTGTTGGCCATCTTGTAGAACTTCACAATTATTCTTTTTTAACCATTATTATTAATTTCTCTTTTGCTCATTTATGCTGTCGTTATTGTGAGGGCATAGGTGAATATATATCTTTTTTTGTGGAGTTGATCTTAAATTCAACATTTAAAGACAATCTAGGTTGAGAAGACCATGAATGAAGATCTCTTGGAGAATGATATTTGGGGAATGACTATTAATATTTTGTCTTAGAGTAATGAAACAGACATATCCATACATATTAAGACAAACACACAGAGACAAGTGGATACAGAAAGAAAAAACAGATATGTGCAACAATAACGGTGTGTGGTAGATCAGAAAGGGGTTTTTGTGCTAGGATCTTGCCCCCTCTATTGAAAGCTCGCAAGGAAGCTTTATTATGAGACTATCTTCTGAGACCAGGGCAATTTTCTCAAACCTTGAATAACAATGTGCAACTCCAAATCAAGATTTACAAGTTCTTAAATTACACATAGATATTTGTTCTAGGAAGAGAATTATTTGCCTTTATCCTTTTCAACGATGAGAGGATAGGAAAAGTAAAACTAATCATTTGCTTAGTAAATTTTCTACAATATCCCTTTTTGCCAACCAAGACTATATGTTCCACTGGAATATAAATTGTCTCCTCCATCAAATGTTGATATTTTTTCCCCTAGAGCCCTCCAATCTGAAAGTCCAATTCTAATTAGTATCTGTTTCACTGGTGAATGTGGGATTTAACCAAGGCTTAGCTATGTGATAAGAAAAGTGATTAAGACTTATACTCTCAAACATTTATATACACTGTCTTTTTCACATAGAAATTCTATTAGCACTATTTTTTGTGTGTTACAGAGGACTTTTCAGGCTAGTTTATCTTCTTTCATAGCTGCAAACAAATTTGACAAAGAGTTAAAGCAGATCATGGTTGGTCTCAAACCAAGAGAAAGCTAAGATAAATATCCCCCCATTTCCTACCTAATAATGGTGACAATAAGACAATCAGGAAGAAGATTATTTGCGGTGTTACAGTCAGATGCAGTTATGTGTGATGACAGTTCAGAGAACTGCCTTTTTCATATCAGGGTGTCTCCCAGAAGTATCTGGACTTGAAAAAAATGATAAGTTCACTACCAAACAGTCTGTTCAGAATCACTGCAACCCCATAGGACAGTCTCCACCTATGCCTGTGGTGCAATTCGTATGAGAGTAGAAAGCTGTCAGCTGTCTTCTCTGGAATCTGTGCACAGTTACACATGTTCTATGTCTTCTTCAAAGACAGAGTGTTGGGAGATCAGACAACTTCAAAGTTAGTATAAGAGAAAATAAATTACGTATTCTAATTCATTCACCATACATACCTTAAAGGTTGTGAGTTTTGTTTTTAACATCTTCCAATTTTCTGAAATATTCATAAAGCAAACAGATTGTTGCTTCTGCTTTATGGTTTAATTAGTGTGTTAGTCCGGATAAACTAGAGGAACAAATTTCATAGACACCCATATGGATATAAGGAAAAGTTTTATATACAAGAGGAACAGCACATTGAGAAAACATCTTAGCCCAGTCCATTTTAGCCAAAGTCATAAGTCCGATATTAAGTCATATGCCTGAAATCAGTCTATAAAGTCTCCTTCTGACTCACAAAGTCAAAGGTCAGTGGGTGCAGAATCCCGGCACTGGCAGGGGTCTCCTCATGGCTCCTCACTTCCAGGGCTCAGGGTCCATCAACAGCATCCCGTGGTAGCAGAAGCAACTCATTACTGGCAGAGATCTCCATGTGGCCGCCCCAGCTTCAGAGGTCTGACTCCATCAGGGCAAAGCTATGTGGTCTCTCCGCCAGCTTCTCAGACGCTGCCATCTTGTCTTTTCCATGATTCATTGTCTCTGAGACTAACTCCTAACCACTGGGGAAGATAGCTTCTCATCTTCACAAGGGAAATATCGTGAGATTTCCCAGATGTCTCAGGAGAAAGCCATGCCCACATAGAGGTCTCATTGGCTACTAAATGGCTATCTCCAGATTAACAGGCCAGACTCCACCCCTACATTTCAATCATAAAATTAGCATAAGCACATGACTGCCACAATTGGCAAGTTTTGCTTTTAGTATACAATTCACAATATTTCCAATTCACATGAAGCAATACATAAGAAATGTGCAGAAAGTGTATTTTAGCAATTCAAATGTGATGAGTATTCCTGGATGAGTTCATGCAATCTTTCATTTAGTGTCCAACTTTATTACATAAAGTGCAGTTTGTATATGCAATTGTTTCAAATCAAGAAAATACAACAAAACAAAGCATTGTGCCAAGTGTAAGAGCTGGAGGTGTGTGTGTGTGTGTTTATGTACAATAGTTTTTTACTCATAGTCTCTATTTCTCTCCAATATTTTTCTTTTCTTCCTGACTCTGAAGAAGAATTATTATATAACTGCTATGAAATCAAGTCTAACTCACTGTGGCCCCATTTAGGGCTTCTAAAATGGTAAATCTCATAGACGCAGAAAGCTGTATCTTTCTCCCACTGAGCGACTGATGTGCTTGATCCATTGACTTTCTGGTCCGTAGCCCAACCTCTATCCCAGAGCACCACGAGAGTGAGGTGTTATGAAATTGTCATGCAGAGAAACCCAAGTAGTAAAACTGTGGAGTCACCCTCTGGGATCGAAGGCTGACCTGCAGGAAGAAGCTGCAGTCTGTAGTCGGAGAAGGAGGCAGCCTGCCATCAGTGTGAGAGATCAAGGAAGCATCTCTTCCCGAGGAAGGCTGTCCACTCCAATAGCTCCAGCTGACGGCTGAATTGCCACAACTCACTGTTATTTTATCTATTGTTAGTATGTTTCCCATCATTCTTTAGCACATTTGCTCTAATCATTTCAAAGTCATTCAATGATAAATACTATATCTAGATTGCTTATTTTACGCACTCTGCTTTTGGTTTAAGATCAAACAGTCCTATGTCTACAAACTTTCACAATTACATATTCTTAAAATAGTTTCCAATATTAGTCCCTAGTCTTATAGGGTTCAAACAGCAATCTAAATGTAGGCTGATTGGTTTAAACCAATCTTCAGCCACCTCTTGGAGATCATATTTGCAAATTTTTCTAGTGATGTGTAAACATTAGTTTAATCATATTGATAAATAATCATACCAATGGACTGAAATAAATGATTTGAAATGAATGTTTCTTTTATTAGATATACTTTTGACATATGTTGTATGCTTTTTTTCCTTTGACTTCATATAAATTGTGGTAATACATAATTTAACATTTCTATAGCCATGTCTTTATGGAAATTATCATAGTTGTTCATGGTATAATATGATTTTTAGTGCTATGGAGCATAATTTATTTTGTTTCCACATCTTATTTCAAAATATTTTGATATTAGTTTTACAAAACCTCTTAAATTACATTTCTTTATATTACATAAGTTTCCATTTGCTCCCTGCTTTTTTATTATTATTTATATATTTGTATATATTTTATTCTAGTAGTGATAATGGATTAGAGTGGCTAATTTTCATCCAAAGTACAAAATAAAATTGTTCATATAAATTTGTACCCTGAATTGCATATATTTTCCTTGAAACATCTTCTGATAGTATATTCATAGTTTATAATAAATTTATTTTAAAATTACACATAAAAAATAAATGACAGGTTAAAATGCATTACTTATTGTATCACAAATAGTACTTCATATAGCAATTATAAGTTTTTAGAGTTTCTATGAATACTACTTTTTAGAAAATAACTTATGTTCATTACTCCTGAGTATTTTATGTGACATATTTCTTAAAATGCTAGAATGCATATTTGATGAACTTATAATAAATGATATATTTTCTGTGCCCTCGTATCAGTTTCTTTAGAAAAAGAGCCCTCAATTTTAGAACTCCCAAATTTTAAAAAAATGACTTTGAAAATTAGAAGCTAGGAAAAATGGATAAAGTAGCATTGTATAAAATGAGAAATGGGAGGCAGGAAATATAATTAAATTGAAAGTGCCTATGTTTTCCACAGTGATTAAATTTAATCTTAAAATATCAAACAGTACAAAGAAAGTTCATCTATGTATTGTCACCTATGAGTCACCCTTGTCATTATTAATTTAAAGTATTGATTTGGGGAGCATAGTGGCAGGAAACTACTACCGAGTTCAGAGTATGGAAGGGAAAGTGAGTATTTTAAGGGACAAATACCTTGCATATTTCTATTTCTATTTCTATCTGGTGCTTTGGTTGCTGTTGTTCTTCTCTGACACTACATAAAAGAAATTTCTTTAATATTTTTAACTGACTAATTATCCATGTCTGGCATCTTTAATAATTCATCCCTGATTAACTTGAGCATGGCATGTAAACTGAGGGAAAAATAATAGGACTGTGTCAACAAACAGTTGCAGAGTGTGCAAATAGTGGTGCACTAGCTGATGGCATCTGTCTTCATTTCACTCAAACACCTCAAGCCATAGTATTTGACCTTCAACTTGAGCCATAGTATTTCAGTGGCTTGGAGGATGGCAGTGGTGGCTCAAATATAGCTTGTCTGGAGAACAATCTAATGTTCTTAATTTCAAAGTAAGATTTCATTAACGAATAGCATTTCCCTAAACTAAGTTTCATTTGAGTGACCATTGATAAAAATGTCTCAGACTTTCTCTTACATAACCCTTCAACTTTCCACTTTTGATTCAGCTTGAAAAAAGAGATGTTACATAGGTAGACTCAAATATCAACTTTAAAACGAGATCATATACTGTGAAAGCTATATATTAATAGACTATCCTAGGTAAAATTTCATATTATTTATGATTTGATGATGCACCTGTACCAACAACTCATAAATTTTAAGAAGCCCCAAATAACGATTACTTTCCCTACTGAATGATTCTTTAAAAATAGAGAAATTTGGACAATTGATTTATGGTAAAAGTTACATGGAGTATAGTTTAAATTAGTCAAAGGGCAGAAATAATGCACTCTTCAAGACTAACTTTGACACAACTGTTAACTTAGGATATATATTATTGTTCATTGCCATTTGTTTTATCTCCATGCATTTTAAGACTTAATTAAGATTTCACCATAAGAAAGTTATAATTATGCTAAGACCACTTTGTGTAATATTCTTTATCATTTTTACAGCTTTTATTACTTTGGGAAATGAATTATTTGCAACACAAGCCAGATAATGTTCCAGTGGCAGGCTATGTGACTTTTACAGCAGACATTACTTGCTTCACTAAAGCCAATGAAACCGTGCAGATCAAACCAATATTTTAATTTTTATTTCCAAATGGAGTAAGATGATTTTTTGCAAGAAAATATGTCTTTATTAAAAATGTCAGAGATGTTAAATAATTAGCACAAAACTAATTAAGCTACAAAAGGTCACCCACTGGGAAATAGTTTGAAATTAAAGCCAGAATATCCGTAATACCTGCCAATGTATTTGGGGAAAATCCCATATGTCTGAATGCCCTTGAAGTGCCTTCCCACTTTTGGATTGGAAGAATCACATGTGGCCAGAGGCAGAAAACATTTTACTATATTTGCTTCCATTTTTACTGCCTTGACAATTATTAGAACACAGACTGAGACAATTGCCAAGGAGTTGGTGGCAGATGGATCATCAAATCACCCAATATCGAGAAATACAGAATAATTTTGAAGCAGAAGGTCCACTGTCAGGTTGCCTTTCATTATATAGTTGGACAGGGTAGTGGTTAACAGAGCAAGGGAAGCAGCAAAATGCTGATCTAAGGGGAAAATTACAGGACGAATCCCTGTTCCTAATTTTCTATACACTGTTCAAATCCTCCATTTATTGCGTCTTCTATATTCAATTGCAAAAATGATTTCTTACTTCGTTCCTTGGCAAAAAGCACTTTTTGAATGAGACACGAAGCACCAACAGCAACATACTTCATTTCATACTTTGTTCGTAGTGGGAATTCAGCAAGTTTTTAAAAGACAAGAATAGTAATTATCTTCACGGATCTTGTAATAACCTGGAGGAGACAGAAAGAACTTAGGTGAAAGTCGCTGCCGTTGGCCGACATCGCGGTTCTGGCTCGGTGACTCAGCGTCCCACAGAAACACTGCCCAGGCCTGTCCGTTCCTCCGCGCCTGCATATGCATGCAGCCATCAATCAATCAATTTCACCCAGGGTCTTCGTTTTTGCTGAAATTTTACTTTATAAATTGGTCTGTCCTGAAAACATGCTAAAAGTAAGAGTCAAAGTTTCACCATCCTCACTTTTAAAAAGCATTCTAGCTGAACTTGTTCCATGACAGGTTTCTGTCATCCAATTCTGTAGGGTCATTTCTTAAGATAGGATCAAAGACAGGTCTCTTCCCACGAGCTGGCCAGGTAGAATTTTTCTAAATCTTTGGCACAGATGGGGAAAACATGTCCATTTATGTTCTTCGAATTCCTGGAGCCTTGTTTTTCAATAATGCTTTTGTGCAGCTTGGACTTCTAGTAATAGTTATAAAAGAATATGATTACACTCATATTTTCAAAAGTAAGTAGTCTATTCACATTTGAAATCTTCTAAAATATAGCTGCTGTTGAATTATGCTTATTCAATTTTTTAATAAATTAGTTATTTCAGCAAACTCAAATATCATTCTATTTCCATAAAACAAAAATTAGATGGGAACAAAAATGTTGAAAGGTTTTAATTGAACAATATTAATTTTAATCCACAAAATTAAATTGTACATTGATTTCAATTATGAATTGTAATGGACAATAATTTGAATATGCATTTTTCACAGGATATGTGGAATAATTAGGTTTAATTACAATGTTAAGTGAATTAAATCTTGAAGATTTGGGTAGCACTTGTTTTTTTCTTTTTCTTTTTTTTCAATCAGCACTTGCTTTTAAATATATAAAACTTCACTATGGAGAATTATAATGTTAATTTTGAAAGAACATGTACTCATTTTCTACCAGTCAGCATTTTTTATTTCATGAATATCAATTTGAAAGTATCATTTATATAATGTTTAATTTAAAAACAGAGCAGATGATTATATTAAATAAATATGCTCATTTTCATGAGGATTGATACTATTATAAATTGTATCACTAAAAGTATGACTGCTGTTTTCCTAATTATAGCAAGTTAAAACCACTTAATTATTATATTATTCTATATCCTTTACAGATTTTATGTCTTAAAAAGTTAATTTCAAAGAAACACATACAAGTATATTTAAATACTTGTGATGTTAGTAATCTATGCCAATTATGCCTTGGACATAATTTTATGTTATATTCTAGTTGTGATAAGCATCACCATTACAGTATTAATTTTTTAAATGTATATCTCAGATATCATTACTGAATAAACTTTGAATATACTTTGTATCTGATGTCCGAAGGTTTTGATATATCCTCATACACTCAATTCAAAAATCACATTTAAAACTAGTAGGTTCTAGACACTGTAGAAATACTGGGATATTTTTACAAAGAGAAAATGCTATTCAAATATCGGGTGGTGATAGAAAATTAGGACTCTGGCAGCTCAGGGTTGAGCAAAAAATCAAAAAGTCAATCATCCAGACCCATAAGCTGGGCTTTTTGACCTCTGGAGAGGTTTGTAGATGTCAGCTTAAATTCAAGGTGGATTACAGACCTGGAAGTAAAACCCCAAACTATTAGGGCCATCAATGAGGGAATTGGGAACAATCTGAGAACACTGGCACAAGGACTACATAGGCTAACAGAAATCGGGAGAGACACAAACACAGAGGAGGCTCAAATAGACAAATAGGATATATTAAAGATTAAACACCTGTGCACATCGAAAGAATTCACCAAGAGAGTAATAAGAGAGCAGACAGACTGGGAAAACATCTTTGGCAATGACAAATCAGATAAAGG